>RJWJ010004205.1:0-78003 GCA_004363605.1 Indri indri
CTTGTGCGCCAGCAGTCATTGGAAAAGCAGAAGCCCTCAGGAAAGAGCCAAGATGTAGTACAGGAAAAATATTTCATTGAGCTGTCTAGAAACGCTGTTTTACAGGCTATGGAAAGGAAAAAGGAAACATCTAAAACCACTATACTTTAAATAAAAGGTGCAAACATCGATGTTTTTCTTTCATCCTTTGGCTGTCTTTAAAATGATCCTTGCTGATTACGGTGAAATCATTCAGCAGGAGAATGTGAAGAGGGTCAAAGTCCAATTCTCCATCTCCTGCTCCACATAAGCTCTCAGTGATACACAGTTTTTTTTAAATGGGCTCAGTTTTCTTTCCCTGCTTCTTTACAAAGCCAATGACATCATGGCCCTTCCTCAAGTGCAAATTCCAGATCTCCGCATACATTTCATTAAAGGAAACTTCTCATTCTCTGTAAAAGAGAAGAAAGTTCTTCTCCAGGTGAAGGCTTCTGCTGTATTCTCCCAATCTCAACCAGAAATGTGGGATTACACCACACTGGGAGACATGATACGGTGGAGGAGTCAGACATCCTGGATGTAAGGCCTACTCTGATTAGTCATGGGAACTTCGGCAAGAACCTTAACGTTTCTGAGCCTCAGCTTTATCATTTACCAAATAGGACTAATATCTGCCACAAAAACAAAAGAGAAAATGTCCAAACAGTACCTGGCACAAAGTAGGCACTCAATAAATGGTAGCCGTCATTGATAGTACTATCGTACCTTAAGAAAACCAGACACAAAGAGTTATTAATTTTTGACAGCAGGAACAAAATCAATCTTAAAACATGAGGGAAAAGATGAATGAAAACCACAAATAATTTATCGATCAGCCTAAATCCCCCATGATTTTCACATGTTAAAGCCACCGATAAGAAGAAAACCTAATTTGCCTTGGGTCGGCAGGTAGCCTGACCTAGAAAGAGTTTAAAGAGCCATTTTAAAGAGCTCAGCGTAAGTTTCATTATTTAAGTCAAACATCTGAACATTATCATTTCACCCCAAATTATTTCCACCGACTCAAGTGCATTCCACTTGCATGATTTCAGTCAGAATGAGAACAGAACAGCCTAGAGAAAACCAAATAAATACTCAAATATGCTAGCACACCTTGGGGGACAAAGGAGATGGACTAGAGGAGCCATGTGCTACCCACATGGGTTTTCCATCAGGTCCAGTCGGGATGTCTGCAGCTCTTTCAGAATAAAGGGTTCTCCTTGGTGGAAAAGATCAGTTCCTCTTACTGCGTTTTGTAACAGCTCATGCGGCATTTGTTTGCGGCATGTTTCACCTGAAGGACTGTAGTAATGAGGAAAATAGAATGGAAAGAAATGGAGGTGAATTCAGCCTTAATGAGAAAAACATGAAAACATGAGAATTCCGTTTTTAAAAAAATGAAGCTCTAATATATAAAATGTGAACTCTCCAGATTGACCAAGTCATTTGGAAGCTTATTCATGAAAATGTGTACTTTCTTCCTTCCCCAAGTTTTTCATTAATCTGCTCTTTGCCTCATGTGTAAGTAGCAACTTTTTATGTTCTTTTCCCAGATGGGATGACCAGAAGAGTAAAGTCAACAAGTAAAAAATTATTTATAACTTAAAAATAACTATTAGGGTTATTGGTGGGGGGAAGGGAGGAAAGGAATATGAAACTCATATTTGCTTTATGGTATTCATTTAAAGTATGTATATTCCTTAATTTTTTCATTTTCTTATTTCATTGATATTTTTATTTCTACCTTTATTTCATAGCTTCTATTCATTTTGCATCTTTGAACTTCTCATTTAGCCAATTTCTTTTAATTTTTTATCTTTTGTAATCCTTCTTCCCCCATATCCTTCCTTCTAAATTCTTCTACTAACATATTTAGATAAAAAGGAAAGCTTAGGGATTGAGTAAGTAGATGAAAGACTATTGAAATTAATAGTGAAAAATCTTAAAACAGTTAAAATAGATGAAGAAATAAGAACACGAAAGGAAAAAGAGACAGCAAAGATAAAGGAAAAAAATGAGAAAAATGGGAAAGTAGGCAAATAGTCAACAATTTCTTATTTTAACAGACCCGGGGGTACTCTCAAGCTTCAGCTATCCCATTCAGTATATGCTTTCTTTCTTTATGCCCATGGGATGGGGAAACAGGAAGGGGGATTTTAATGAAAGCCTCTAATCCCTGAGGGGATGACGGAGTAAAGGAAATGGCCCAAGAATGCAAAACTGGGAAATGCTGCTCATTTCCTCATTGATTCACTCACTTTTACACCTTCTTGTAGTAATGGTGCCTTTTCTGTTTTGTTCCATGACATAGTTTGTCTTTTCTTGCCTTTATCCTCTAGTCATCATTTTTCTATTTCCTTATTCTCCCATCCCTTATAAAGCCAGGTTTTCCCCCTTCTCCTGTTCCTAGACTTTCCAGGCAGCCTGCAGATCCTTCAGCAGCCCCATCGGCTTCCTCTCCCACACGACACATGGTTGTCCTGGGGCTTCAATTCACCCCCATTGTCAAAAGACAAAATTACAACAAATTTAGTTATGGATATAATTGGCTTTTATTTGTGATTCATGAATCAGAACAGGCTCCATTCTGCAAAAAAGAATGAGAGCTCCCACAGGGCAATGGCAGAACAGTGTGTGTTTGGTAAGGTGGGGACAAGAAAACAGAATAATAAGCAAACAAAACTGATTGGTTAACATCAGGTTACTTTTTTTTTTTTTGGTAAGGGTTCAAGCAGAGGAGACTTCCTGACTACAGGTAGATTGGAATCTCATGTTTTCAGGAAAAACTGGTCTGTTTTGAGATCTATCTACATCCTTAAAGTTTCAGTTTGATGATGAGACGTTTAGCATGAGTAACTCTACTTTGGCTTGGTCTGGTCTGTTGGGGCCTAGTGCAGGAGTTCAGTCCAAAACAATGGCCTCCCCTTCATGAGCGTCTGCTGTCCTACTTACTTCTTGCTTCTCTCTAGTCTCAGATGATCAAGTGTCCTGCAGCCCAAAGCTAGTTCCTCATGTGGACTCTCGATCCCGTCCCTTCCAAGGACCTCACTCCAACAATCTTTTTTGCCCTGACCTAGGTCTTCATCCCATTAGCTTTTGCAATGGGAAAAAAAAAACTTACTAACATGGGACTGGTCAGAAGATGACAGGACCTGAGAGGAAGAAGACGTGAAGGACTTAAAGAAAAAGAGGTGAAGTAAATGCACATAATCAGGAACTAGGGTGAGCGGAGGGAGAGCTAGAAGAGAGAAGGAAGAGGAAGGAAAAGCCTTAGGGGAGGAAAAGAAGGAGGGAGGCTTGTTCCTAAGAGGACGGGGCGTGAGAAATAGGATATTGCCAGGGGAATGATTGGGATCTACTTTAGCATACTGTAAGAGATGTCAGTAAAGACACATTTTCTGTTTGGATGTGTTCTTTTCAATGTGACACAAAACAAGAAAATTGTCAATGTGTGAGATGTGGTTCTAATAAAGTTACATTGATATCATCCATCTTTAAAATAAAAATAAAATGAATAAGCAGAATTAAAAAGTCCCCTCAATCCTATATCCCTCTCTGGCATATTGCCAAGATTCTTGAAAGACTTCTTTATTTAAGGTCTCTGCTTGCTCACTCTCATTACACTTTTGAAAAATAACTCAAAATAGCTACCATTTATTGAGTGTTTACTATGTGCCAGACACCTGAGCTTCACATACACTATTTCCTTTAGTCCTCAAATAACAATCCTTGCATTTTAATTTGGTTAAAGACTCATTTCCTAGGTCAAAGGCAGAACTAGAAGCAGTCCCTTCTCCTCAGAACCACCAGATATGAGTAAACAAAAGCAATCTTAATTCCTTCTCTTTTACAGAGAAGAGAAAGGGGAGAAAGAAGGTGCCCTCTCCCAGAGAAGCATCAATTCATGCTCTCATCATTGCGGGGGACTCGCTGAAGGCAGAATGCCAAGTTGCTGGCAGGGGTACACCCAGTAGACTTCAGGGCATTAAGAAACTTCTTGTGCTGCATATCAGACTCATATGGAGAGCTTTTAAAATTTCTGATGCCCAGGCCATACTCAAGTCCAATTAAATCAGAAGCTCCTTGAATAAAGGACTGGTCATTTAAGATTTTTTAAATTCCCTGGGTGATTCCAAGGGTAGGCAAGGTTGAGAACCACTGACAAAAGAAAGTCCATGTCAGAGGAGGAGGAACTGGAAAACTCCAAAATGGAGTAGAAATCTCCCCAAATGGAAAGTTCTTAGCCCAGTTGCTGTCTATGACAACTGCCCAACACATGTTGGTTGCTACTGTCCCTTTCAGGACCTGGAGATATGGGAGCTGGGGACAGAGGCAGAGAGTACAGGTAGCTAGACATGTATCATGGCCTCACCACGCCCTGTCAGTCCTACTCCTGGTGAAAATCCTAGAAAGAGAATGTCATGAGATGCTGGAAAGGCCAAAGCAGACAGGTTTTACCCTGTTTGTAACTTGGCCCTCCAGAAGGGAACTGCTTTACGGTATGTCCCTTGTACTAGCCTGGGGCATTTGCAGCAAAGTCTTTGTTGCGGTATGGTTAGGTTGCTGGAATTGTCAGGGGTACCGAGTTTAGATTTCAAAATTCTTCCTCAGTTCTAGAAGAGCCCCTTTTGGCAGTGCCGAAGGAGATAATGGAAGATGCCATCATCATAGAGGACAATAGGACACAAAAATCAGCCTGCAGATTTCTAACCCCTCTACTATCCCCCAAAAGCAGAGCTAAACCAACCTGCACTCAGATGCCATCGGTGGGGTTGAGAAAAAGGGAAAAAAATCTCTGACAAAACTGTTGTAACCTGAAAGATGACTGGACTATTAATAGGCACTATCTGTCCAGAGTGGTGGGCTTATGATCAAGATTAAATAATTTCATAAAATGATGCTACATTTTTTTGCATGTTTGTATTGAGTTAAATTTCAGATGGCCCCACAGAAAAGTGGAAAGTTCTTTGGTGAGTGCTCAGCCTAGAAAAAATTCTCAATAAGTGCCAGCTTGGACAGTTAATTCAGAGGTTATTTTACGACATAAGGACTAATGATCAATTTTTGGGGACTGAGAAGCTCAACTAAATGTAATTAAATCCTGGGGTTGGGTGGGAAGAGATTCTAGAAATAATCCAACTTAAACCTACAATTTTAGAAATTACAGCAGCAAGTTCTAGAAGATGAAGTATTCCCTGAGGATCAGGCCTCTCCTGACCAGCAGCTCCACTCTCACTTTTAGGAGTTATTAACATAATATGCCCAGGACAGGGTCTTACTTATGATGTTCCCCCAGCCCAAGCATTGTGAATATGTGAGGAAGTTAGATGGTTCCACGGTTTGCTCCTTTGTCCCATTTTAGTGTTATTTTTACTATGGTTATGGTTTTATTATGATTTGTCCAATATTTCAATCTGGAATCAGGAAGTGGTTGTGTATACACAAAGCATATATTTTAGAGAGCCCCACATGTAACCAAACCCTTCAATCCTGTATTGTATCTACAATAGATGGGAGCAAGCCTTCAATTAAGAGCCAAACCAAAAGACCTTGATGATACAGCTTAGTGATTATATATTTTTATAGCGTTGGTGAATACACATTAAATATAGGAAAATGAGACTTATGAAATTTGAAATCTGGTTGTGTGGTAATGGAAAGGGCCTTGGACTAGGGGTCTTAAGACCTCAGTTCAAGTCCATTACTAAGACCCTGGACCAACCTGCACCCCCTCTTTCTCCTGCAGTTTTTTCTCAGCTATAAAATTTAGATGGTTCTTGCTCTACTTCTCAAAAGATAGTCATGGCAATCAGATGAGATATTTACCTTTGTAAATTGCAAAGAGCTATTGCCATGTGCAATATTGTTATTCCCAAAGCGTTTGAGTCGTGGCATGCTATTTATCATTCTGGTTATTCATTTATACTTCCCCATACCTTTTCTCTCCTCCTCCAACCCCTAATGGTGACATTTAATGATTATCTTGCTGGCACTACTCAGCCCTGAGATCTGCCATTCTAAGTCAGTTTTCAGGTTATTTTATTATGCATTTCTCTCTTGCTTTAAGTGCTGTATGGCAGAAAAATCTTACTTTGCTACTTCTAAGCTTCCAGAGTTCGCTCTCTAAATCAGTTATTGGGGAAGTGCAGCCAAAGGATTCCCTATCGACTTTCCAGTTGCTTTGCTATCCAAGCCTATTCTCATATTAATTAAAAATTCCTATTGTCATTAACATACAGATAATTTTGCATATCTTAGAATTACCTGGAATCTCATCCCCGTTATGGTACCTGATGGTGAGAATGGGTCATGCATGTTCAGAGATCTAACATGAGAGCTGAAAGCAGTGCCCTTGTGGGGAAGGAACTTAGCTATATTTATATACCACATCTACCCCTCAAGTTTCTGGGTTTCATCAAAACCACATCTGGCTCCAGAGAGAGATTCTAAAGTAGAATAAGATTTGTCTTCTCAAATTCTAATGCCCACAGTTATTCGTGATTGTGAAGTACATTTTCCAAAATTCAGGACATCATAAAGAAAGCTGATAAATTTTATAGTGGCATGTATTTCATGCTTCTGAAACCCTGTTTAATATAACTTTACTATGCTTTTGTGTTTAACAATATATGTTCAAAGAACTATATAAACCTATCACAATAATAAAACTATTATACTTTAGCGAACATATATTTATAAAGCAAATAAAAATACCCAGTAAATCTAAGAGTAACAACTCAGATAATATCAGCTTCCATTAAAAAAGAAAAACCTCCCTCTTGTGTCTAGTGTATTTTTAAGGTTTGCCAATATATGCAGTTTGCAATGTGATATAAGTTTCGTATGTACTCCACCCTTATTAAAATACCAACTGTAGGAGGCAGACAGTTGGTGTATAATCATAAAGTATTTTTCTAATGATGGAATGCATGATAGCTATGCTGAACTTAATATCAAAAAGCAAACCTAAATCAAGATCTTTAAACAAGGCCAGAGTACATAATGTATGTACACATACATGGCTCAAAATACAAAGCATCAGAACGTGAATAAAAATTGTATGAGTACTGCAAAACCAAGGACCTTATTCTATTGGAAACATGTACTGCTTAAAGCAAGAATTTATTTTTTAAATTTAGATGTGTTATTACCCAAGTATAGCAAATTAAAAAATAATTGGATGCAAAGGTCACCAAGAATTCCTAAAAAAGCTTTCACTCTCTTAAACAACGGCTTTCAAGGTAGCATCTTGGAACAATAAGAGCAAAAGTCAACATTTATTAAAAATGGCTCTATATAGAATATTTACATCTAAATATTTCCCTCAATTTGTATGCTAATTTTATGATTTGAGATTATCACCTGGGATTAATGTACCTCAATTTCTCTATTTGAAAAAAGCCAGAGTAATATCCTTTGTCTCCATCTACATCTAATTAGTTAGAAAATTGTGCCTGGCTCATAATTGGCATTGCTGAATTGACTATGAAAGAGCTATGCCTTCTTTTCAATAAAAATGCTCTACGAACACACCTTATTTATGCATGAAATACACACACACAACCCCAAGGGGGAAATATTGCTTAGATATATAAGTAATGATAAATGCAATGAAGGCTATAGCCATCTCTGTTACTAACTTTATCAACGTGAATATGAACAGCTATCATTTATTGAGCCATTAGCATGCATGAGTCACCCTGCTAAGTGCTTTACATGGGTTATGTCATTTATATAACAATTGTATGACATAGATACAATTATTACATCCATTTTACAGATGAGAAAACTAAGGTTTAGTGAAACTAAATAACTTGCTTGAGATCTCAGAAGTAGAGAGTTTAGAGGTAAAGTTGCGAGTTCAACTAAGGCAATCTGATTCAAGAGCCTAAGCTGTACTCAGTGAATGAACTTTTCCTAAAACATGAACTCTATTTTATTAATAAAAAGTACCAAATTTACCAAACCCTTCTTGTATATAGAGTATAGTTAATCAACCAGTTTCTATATTATCCTATAACATTACACAGTTCTAGTTCCTTTCATCATCATATTTAGACATTTTTGTAACTAAAGAACAAAAACTCTGGAGTAGATCCTTGTTGCGGGAATAAACAAATTTAATCAAGAGGCAAGGTATGAGGAACATATATCGGTTCAAACTATCAGTGAAATAGTATGTTTTGTGCTTTCCTCACAAAATTGTGGACCAAATAGTAGTACCCTAAGGTCTCAGTAGTAATTATATTTTCATTATTTGATGCCAACAATTTAAAAATATATCAACAACTAAATGAACGCTACTGAAATTATCATAGCATGGACTTATACCCTGATATTTAATAGAATCAAACATATTCATCATCCAAAATGAAGTACCTAGCCTCACCACAGAAGGTATCATGTGATACAATTATTACTTGTCAATTGAATAGAATATAAATTCAGAAAGAAGGCAGCATCTGAGCATAAAGAGTGTAGATAAACTGTGTGGCAGACTATTCTGCACCCCAATCCTGCCTCTGCTACCTAAGAATTGTGAGACACTGGGAAAATCACTTACCTCTCTTGAGTCTCAGTTTCTTCTTACATAAAATGGTGATAATAGAATCCATCTAAATAAAATATACAGAATGGATTGCATGTGGCTCTTCAAGGACACACTGTAGTACCACAGCAGTCAGCGTGGGAGTGGGAGCCCACTCCTACCACACTACCTCTGAGAGCATCACTATGTACAGCCGTGTGCAGTAACATGTGCTTATGGTGACAGCCTTGTAGTGTCAATAAAAGGTTAACTGATGTTTCATATCTGTGAGGCAGGAAAGCACATGGTACATGTGCCCACCCATGCACCTCCCTGCCGAGCTGTCCACCCATCTGTCACGTGGAATCAAAACCTGGCTCTGACACTAAATGAGTAACTCTGTGTCTACGAAAGTTATTTACTCTCTTTGTGCCTCAGTTTCCATCTTTGTTCAAAATGGGGATAATAATGGTATCTAATTCATAGGGTTATTTTGAGGATTAAGAGTTAACATATGTAAAGTACTTAGTACAACAGTGGCTGGTACCTTGTAGCTGTTTATTAAATTATTTCTATGATTAATGTTCTAAAATATTATTATTAGAAGTTAAGAAACAGACTCAAAGGTTATGGCTTTCCCAGTTTCACAGTTAATAAATGACAACCCTAGGGCTTGGACCCGGGCAGATTTTTTCATGCCAAATTCCATTTCTTTCCATTATATCATGCAATCTCCCTTAAAAAAAAATCTCATTTCTATTATCTGAAAGATTCACTTATCCAAAATACTTTAATTCTAACAATTAAATTAATTAAATGAAGAGCTTGACCTTCATGCATTCCTGGGGACTATGCTTAGCTCTGTTTCGAACAACACTCTATATTTACATGTGTTTTATCCCAATTATTTTATATCAGTTTGGATATTGGTAGAAACCATTAAAGAACATACTGCTTTGGTAGGTGGAGAAATACACATTTTCTAAGTAGAGGAGAATAAATAGAGAGGCAAAGAGGAAAAAGTAAAACAAAGACAACTTACATGAGGAAATGCTACTATTTTAATATAACACTTAGTGAACCCTGGGGAGGGGAAATGTATTTGCCTATACTTGAATGAGATAAAAAGAATAAGAGATAATTCTTTTCATAGTTTTTCACTTTAAATTGTTGCTGATTTAAGAGACACCATCCATTTTAATAACAGAGCCTTTTCTGAGAAGAAAATATGATACCACAATTAATATACACACTGATCATGAAATGCCACCAATTTCCTGAAGCATTCATTATAATATAAAAACCCGCATGTCTGAGGAATGAGGAAATAGTACATGATGATACTTCAAATATACAGGTAAGTGAGGATTATAGTATATGGGACTAATGAAGAAAGGGAACAGAAATGGGGCTTTAAAAAAAGGCACATGAGGAACTGAGGGAGCACAATGATGACTTTGGCCATGTGTATACAAAGAAGCTGACGGAGGCTCAATTTTTTTCTGCAATGAAAAACTTATGCAAACCGACAAAAACAAACACACAAAGAAAGATTCTGTAATCCATATAAATTTGAACTGTTTTGTTTTCTAGCTTGGTTGCACTGAAAGAAACTTCGCTCTGGCATTCAAAAATAAATAAAAAGTAGTTTACATTGTTTTAACTATCAAAAAATGCTAAGGGGAGATTACATTCAAAATACACAGCAATACTTTAAATAATCTTTCCCCATTTTCTTTCTCTCAAACTCTCTTCCCTTTTCGACTTTAGGACCCCCAAACTCTTCCCTCTAACTCAGCCTAGTCTAAATAAATGCTCTTGTTCCTCTTGCCTTTTCCTTTTGATTCCAATTTTTATTTGCTTCTAATTGCCATACACCCAAAGGATGTATACAATGGGCATGGATAATCTGAATAATGTTTTTAAAAATGAACACTTGTGTACCTTTGTTCAGCCTCTTAGTCTTCACCAACATCATTTTCCTCTGAACTTAGAGATATCCACTGTTTTGAAATTTGTGTTAGTCAATCCTTTGTTTTTTCAAAACATATAGTTTTACTACATTTGAAAGCATCTCCAATGTGCTGTTTTTGAACTTGATATTAATGAAAACATGCTTGATTTACTTTTTTTACTTCTTTCTTTTTTCCTGATTTTGAGATGTAATCATGTTGATAAGTATATTTATAATTCAGTAATTTTTATGGTCTCTGATGGTAAGTGTTCTATTGAAAAAATACACCACAATTTACATATCTAGTCTATTGCTGATGGAAATTCAGATTGATTACAGTTTGGAGGTATTAAGAAAATTGCTGCTATGAATATTTTTATATATTTCTCCAGGAATATACGCCACAGTCTATCTAGGATATATATCTGGGTAATAGAATATGTGCATGTTAACCTGTATGGTAATGCTAATATCTGTAGGCTTTGAGGGTCTGTTTACATAGTTTATTGTTTTTGTTGATCAGACTTCATGAGGGCTTACATGGCATTAGTGAATTTTGGTTGTAAACTTATGTCCTTTGGAGTTTTCTCTCTGGGAATTCTTTAAGATAACAGACTATATTGTCTGAGAGAGAATTTGGGTTTGCTTTTTTCAACATGGACCAATGTTAACCTAAGTGTCACCTGAGTTTTTATTTGGGGCCCTATACCTGTGTTTGTGAGTAGATGTTATTAGGGAGAGTTATTCTTCAGAGTCAAGGTAAAGACAAGGAAGACAAGATGTTCCTCTACCAGGCGGTTTTTCCCATTGAAGGTACTGCTATCTGGGTTGGTGGAGATTCCCTGGCTTTATGAATGAGTTTCCACTCTGACTTCCTGCTCACCTTTGTCTCTTAGGTTTTGTCCCTTGTGCCAGTAATATATAGCCATCAGGACTTGGCAGATGGCTCCAGCCCATGCTTTTCTTCCGGGATTCATACTCTCTTGTTTTTGCCTCTAAGAATTTATTTTAATTTCCAGGTTTGATATGGATTAGAAATGTGATCTTAACATTTTATTTAATATCTTTCTTCAGGTGTTCTGTATCTAGGAGGTTTAGACCACGTTGCTAGAAACCACATCCCTCATTCTGTTTCCAATGGTCTTAATTCTGCTTCTCCTTTATATATGGTTTCCAGAAGCCACCTCTGCACTCTTTTCCTTGCTTTTTTTTCAATCCTTCACCTCTTCCCTTCTTTAATTTTTCTCTCTCACTTGCTCTTGAACCAAAGCAGCGAACTATTACTTGAGGGTGTAACACGTTAGAAAGGAGGGGTTGTGAGCTCTGATGTTCCCCTTCCTTAATCGTTAGTCAGACAGACTTACTATGTATTACCTTACCTATATCACAGACTCACTAAAGTATTAATATCATAACAAGATTTTAAAGATCTCCTGTAATACCTGCAGTTGTATGCCAAGTTCTATGTTAAATGGTTCACAAACATTCCTCACTAAAAATGTAAGAAGTTATCTATTCCTATTTTAAGAATGAACAAACCAAACCACAAAAAGTTAAGTAATTTAAGAAAAGGCAAAGCCAAAACTGAACATTAATCTGCCTTCTAAGGCTAAGTTCTTTCCATGCTGCTTCCCAAAGAATTAATTAAATCCTGTATATGTGGGTCAGTTTATAATAGGCAAATAAGAAATTGGATTGCCTACACAACTGAGTTTATGATCGTTTACTTAGGAGAGAACTCAGAAGAATCACATTAGCCATCGCCAACAATTTGTGGCAGGATGCCTGATGGGTGAGTTGGTGGGAGTAGAATGGGTCCCTCAGTCAGCACTTCATCTATTCTAGACAGAAAGGTGCTAACTTTCCTGGGGAAGGAGATGGCTAGAGCTCCCACTCAACCAAACACCTTGGGATATTTTTGGTCCCATCATCGGTTGCTATGTCTCACATATCACTTTTAGGTGTGAAACTGAAGAAAGGAAGTTCTGCTATCTATTTATGGTCCCCTGGCTAGTTTGAGTCCTTTTGTTCTTAATTAGAAAGACAATCTGTTTAATGTCCAAGCCAGAGTTTCTTGGAATAAGAGTTGAAATGTCAACATTATGCTTATCTGGGTTATTTTCCTTTGGCTACTTGCTTGGATTTCTTTGCTATATTATAGAACTCTACAGTTTGCTGGTTTCCATTATTTAAGTTTCAACTATTGATAATGCAACAACCAAGAAGCTATTTTAGGTTGTGTCTAGCTACCAACAAACTCTAGTCTCAGTATTTTGGTTAGCTTAGATACTGATATTAGACTCATTCAGAGAAGGAAATACTGATCAACTAGCCCACTCCCACTCTGGCTTTCCCTTCCTACCCAAACCTAGCTAATGAATGACACAGCCTAATCTCTGATTATAGATTATGATTATATAATATGTCCAGGAATCTAATCATTTCATCTTATATACAGTGACTTGTCAGCAAAATGCCAACTCCTTAAGAATTAGAACACAAAGCAATGAACATTTTGCTGTTCAGCATACTTCCTTCCAAATAATTAAAATAAATCCAAGGTGAATATATGGGATGCAAGAAGAGTTGACCGTGGAAAGAAAAAGTTAATTGCTAAAATTTTAATTTCCTGAGTTGGCCTATGTTCAATCAAACAATTATTCTGCATTATTACAATGTTAGAAATATTTGAGATTTCTGTAGGTTCATAATGTATTTGTTCCAACATATTAGGCACCTCATCAGGTCTGAGAGTTTTTTTCCAACTGCCTTCTAAACCAATTTTGCATCCTTCAGTATGTTCCAGTGTTAGGTGAGTAAAAAATGCTCAAGGATCTTAACTCATCTGTGCCAATTGTAGCTAGGAGAGAATCTATATGCCCATTGGTGTTGGAATTGTCATCT
Organism: Indri indri; assembly: GCA_004363605.1. Lineage (NCBI taxonomy): Eukaryota > Metazoa > Chordata > Mammalia > Primates > Indriidae > Indri > Indri indri. Next base: position 13,404 of record RJWJ010004205.1, read on the forward strand.
TCTGTTTGAAAGAAGTCTGTTAAAGTGAGGAATTTCAAATGGTGAGCACAGTTTACATCCAGCACCCACGTATTCCTTGACTCTTTGTGCTTGACAATACTTCTACCCCACCCATTTCCATATGTAACACAACATTGACCTAAGAGAATTGCTCCCTCTAGACACCAGAAGTATTTTATGCTCCCTTTCAACCCCAAACAGAGGGCCTCTCCTAAGCAGGGATTGGAAATTGTGCCAAATTGCACATAATTGTGCATGATGAATTTGTAATACAGGCTAAACTTGCTGGAAACTCAGCTGAGACCACCAAATTCATTTAGCTGGGTTTGGTTGGAGGCCAATCCTTTATTCACTAAGCTACAAAGTCTCCAGAGATTTTATTTGCTCACAAAAAATATCTGAATCCAGCACTAGAATCTTTCTCTGCATGAAAACCGAATCAGTGTGATGTTGCTTCTCATAGTTATATTCCTTGAAGTACTCTAGGGTATTAAAAGTTGGAAAAAAGAAGTGCATTTGGAATATAACACAAACAACTCTGGATACTGAAAAGTTAAATTTCCCTTATTGTTTGCTTTAAGAGGCAACACATCATGAAGTTCAAAGTCACTTAAATGGAAGAACCTACAATTTCCCTCCAAAAGCCTGCACAAAGACATTTATCGAAAAACAACTAATTTGAAAAGGAATCATGTAAATATTAGATGTAATGTTCAGTGATGAAATTGTTGGTGAAAACTGAGACTACACCAAGTAAAACACACTAAAAGGAAATGCACCAACATTTTAAGAGAGTGGTTATTTTGAGAACGGAATGATTATAGACAATTTTTCTGTTCTTTTCTCTATTTTCCAAATTTTCTATAATGCAACTTGAATACTTTTTATAATAGAAAAATGCACTTATTGGAAAAGAACCCTAGATACTTTACAGATGGTTTTGTTTCTTCTCATGCCACTCACATACTGCTGTAAAATGTAAACCTGTCGACAGTGTGACTCGTGTGGGCACCCATGTTCAGGGGAAAACAATACCATTTTGTATTTCATAAAACTCCTGCATTCCAAAGGACTCAAAACACATTTAACAAGCTCCATTTCATGATTCCAATCACCATTTTTTCTGAGATATTTTTCTTACCAATTATAAACTTCTGAGATGTACTCAGTTTAAAATTTATTTATTTATTTGGTGGTGTAGAAAGCAGAATATGGGAAATTTAAAAATAATTTTTTTCCTTTTCCTTTTCCTAAGGGAAAAGGAAAAGTGTAGGATTATGCCCAAGACTTGCTAGTGATGGAACATAGGAAGGGACATCCTTCTCTTGCCACTCAAATTCATGGATTAATTGGTGGGCATTGGTGTGATTTTTCATGTTAGATGTTAGAATTTTTAAAACATATTCATAAACTGTAGTATTTCTCAATAGGAGTGCTGTTGGCATTTTGGATTGGACAGTTCTTTGTCGTGTGGGACTGTCCCACATTGCAGGGTGTTGAGCATCCCTTCCCACACCCTAAATTAACCAGTAACAGCTACACCTCAGTCACTGGGAAAACAAAAATCTTTCCACCCATTTACAGTTGCCTCCCTTTGGTCATTGTTAATAAAGGCTATTTCACCTAGTTAGCCTGAAGCATGAAGTAGTGGTAGTACTGTTCGTTCCATCTTATATAAGATGGCACTGAAGCCCAGAGAGTTCAAACACCTTGCCCAGCATCTTACCCCTAGCAAATGACAGAACCAGACCTGGAACCCAGGTTTCTGACTTCCCACAGCCCAGTGCACTGAAACAATGACAGGACTCTTAGTTTCAACATGCTTTTGTTTAGCTCCTAGATCATATGTCTTTAAGTTACTATTGCTTCATCTTTGCTTTCAATTCAATTCAACTCACTTCTGGAGCTAAAGTGAATAAATGAGATAAGCAGAGAGAGGCACCTGCTTGGGGATGAGGGCAGGGGAGCGAGCATATCCCAGGAAAGCTGCAACAGACATACCAGCCTTCCATGGATGGGGAGGACCTAGAAAACCACCTCTGGCTTCCCCTCACTGTGAAACCACTAGTAATAAAAGTTACTATATACTGAGCACTAATCAAGTGCTAAATACTTTGCTAGATGCTTTAATCTCTAACCCTCACCTTAACTCTGGAGGATTGACATTATTGTTATTATTGCTATAGAGCTAAAGAAACTGAGGCTCAGAGAGGTTAAGTAACTTTTTCAAGGTTACTTAACAAGATTTGAGGCAGGGCATGGTGTCTCACAGCATGTAATCCTAGCACTCTGGGAGGCCGAGGTGGGAGGATAGCTTGAGGTCAGGCATTCGAGACCAGCCTGAGCAAAAGGGAGACCCTGTTTCTGCTAAAAATGGAAAAATTAGCTGGGCCTCGTGGCATGTGCTTGTAGTCCCAACTACTAAGGAGGCTGAGGCAAGAGGATCGCTTGAGCCCAGGAATTTTAGGTTGCAATGATGACACCACTGTACTCTATCTGGGACGACAGAGTGAGACTCTGTCTCAAAAAAAAAACCAAAAACACAATAACAACAAAAAGCCCCCACAAGACTTGAGCCCAAGTGTGTCAAATGTCAAAGCAGGGTGTGTGTGGGAGGGGGGCATTAACCCTGCTGGGTGGGGACTTTCGGTGTAATGCCAGTATTTTAATAAGGAACACCCTTAGAAAGGTTATAAATACTATCAATCATCCTTAATACATATCATACAGGATCAAAATGGCTGAAAGCTTATAAAAGATGGAAAAAGACCTGAAAACACAATTTTGGTGTAGAGAAAAGCAAGGCGTGCAGTCACCTCCCTAATGAGAAGCTATGAACACTGGCAAGGATCCTGATTGAAATATCTTTCTGGTGAGTAAAAACCACCGTTAGTAACCACTTTTTGTGTCAAGCATCGTCCTCAATCTTCGTCCTCCTCTGATGCAGAACTATTTCTGGGAAAAGAAGCACATTATTAAACCATAAGTCACTGGTGAATGATCTAATTGTGTAACTTTTCCCAGAAATGATGGGTGCCAAAAATTCTTACGACAGCATCAGATTCTGGGTGCAAAGGAGCAGAAAATGTGGGAGCCGAAGGGATCAAAAAGGGCCCAGATGGGGAGCGAGGGCTATCTTCACATACAAAACTCCCAGGACCAACTCCTATTTTGTACTAAAAAAGTCATTTCTGCTTGGCATGTGCATGCATATGTGTTTGCATGTACATTACATAATTGTATGTAAGTATTATAAAAATGAAATTGTAATTGAGTAGAACTTTACCTAAATTACTGGTTAAGAGCATGGCGGTATGTCTCCTTGTAGAATGTACTCTAAAAAGAGGAGAGCATTCAAACTTTTTGAAGTCACAGAAATTTCATACCCCTGCCCCCTGCAGTGACTCTGAATATCTGCTTTAGACAATTACGGTAATCCCTACTAGTTAGTGTGTGATATTGGGAAGTAAATTGTTAATCATCCTAATTGAAAACATATGTTGACACAAAAACTTGTACATGAATGTTCGCAGCAGCATTATTCATAATTGCTAAGATATGGAAACAATCCAAATGTGCAAATGATGAATGGATAAACAAATGTGGTATTTGCACAGATGGAATATTATTTAGCCATGAAAAGGAATGGGGTACTGATACATGTTATACCATGCATGGATCTTGAAAACATTAAGTTTAAGAAGCCAGACACAAAAGACCACATATTGCATGGTTATTAATACATTTATATGAAACGTCCAGAATAGGCAAATGCATAGAAACAGAAAGTAGATTAGTTATTTCCAAGGAATAGGGGCAGGGGAGGAGTTGGGAGTGACTGCTTAATAAGTATGGGGTTTCATTGTGGAATTATGGAAACATTCTAGAATTAGTGGTCATGATTGCACGACATTGTGAATATACTAAAATAACTGAATTTTACATTTTAAAATGGTGAGTTTTATGTTATGTGAATTTTATCTCTATAAAAATGCAAAAAATATTCTTAGTGGTCCTAATTTTCCCATGGAAGAAACAGAGAACATAAAAACAATTGAATCTAACTATCATTTCCTTCGTATTCTATTCTTCAATATGCAGGAAAAAACAATTCTGAGGTTAAGTAGTATTCATTAAGCTCTTCCTAATGCCAGGCATTGTAGTATACCTGATACAATCTCACTTCATTTTCACAACCCTAAGTGTATTTTGGTATTCTTACTGTACCAATGAAAAAACCGATCAACTGACCTGACCAAAGTTACATGTCTAGTAAATGGCACAGCCAGGATTTGAACTCTTTAGGTCTATTTGGTCCAAAGCCTAATGTTCTCGTTCACTATTCCATACAGCCTCCTTGGAAAACTAGGTGAGAGGGAGCTTTGGACTAAGCAACAATGAAGTAAAATATATTCTTCTTTGGAGTCTAACCCATGGCAGGGGAGATAGGCAGAGAGTTGGGGAAGATAGGGATGGTTCAGGGTCTGAAGTCACAGCAGTGTCATTCTAGCAGAATAATAAATTTAGAGATGGAGGTTACACAATTGTAAAAGACAACTCTTCTTCGTTTTCATGTTTTCTGATTCCAGGTTATGGAAAAACAAATGAAACACATATTCTACCTTGTAGCTGGCAAAATTTAGTCTATTGAGTTTTTGGCATTATATTTGGCTACCCTTAAGAACAAAAGCATATAACTAAAAAAATAAAATTCAGATGAAGAAAGAGGAACCAAATTCAGATTCTGAAATGTTATCCTTTTGGAAACTTGAAATAGTGAAAAAAAAAAAATCTAGTAACATTACAGGAATGCTTAAAGCTCACCTCTGGTTGCAAAAGACCCCAAAAGAACCCTAGAAGCATTTGAGGTATTCCTCTGGCTAGAAAAACCCTGACCTAGAACTCCTTGCCCTCTGAGAATCCACATGGCAGGGGAGCTCTATCCTTGTTTTTTTTCAATTTTCTGCTAAAGTAAAATGGAATATGTTAATAATGCTTCTACCAAAGGGATCACCAATTGTTGGACCTCGATATATTTTTAATTAAAGCTCTTAAACAAAACATTCAGTTTTTTCAACAGGATTTTTCTGAATTAATTGAAAAAAAAAAAACTTTGCTCAGAGTAGCTCTACTTATATTTTTAATAAAGAGCCTCCAAAGGAGGTTTCTGATTAGAACATTTACTCTAGTGTCCTTTCTATTCAAAAGCATTCCCTTGCATATTTTGAGCACTCCATAACTTTTTGCAAATTTGGAGAGAAAATGTCCTGGTATGGCTGACATGTGTGCAGGCTTTAGAGATGGGGGGCAATGACAAATTTGAGGCCTCTCAGCTTTGATAGCATTATTTAATATGTATTCGAAGGGTTCCATGTACACATTACTAATAAATTGCTGCAGAAATCAGCCAGCGCAAGTTATACTGGAAGTGGTGGATTTTCTTAAAACTCACAGTAGATCTCAGCACAGATGTCTGCAATGTGTGTAGTACATGAAAACTTTTGTATTTTTTAGAATATGAATTAATAGGCCACAGATATTTATTTTTCTATTAAGCTAATTAGCAGTTTGTAAGAAATTCTTCATTCACATAGATCCACTCTTGTAACCTTACCTCTCTGACCTTGGAGCTTTTTCCTTATCTCCTAACCCTGATGTGTGTCAATTTTATTGATTCATTTTAACACCTTCTGGAAAGTAGTGCAAAATGAAGTACAAACTTTTTTTTTAAAAGGAAATATGCATTGAGTAGCCGCATAAAATTTTTTGGGGTGGACATAATAACATTTTTAAAAAAAGAATCATTACTTAGTATATTTAAGGAAAGGAAAAGAAACTAAGCTGGATCCAAACAACCCTTTTAAAGTCTGGAGCTACAAGGTGTGTGGAAATTCTAACATTTGTTTAATAAGCTCAGGAACATACTCCCCTTTTGGGAGTCTAAAATAGAAGTCTAAAATAGAAGAGACCTTTGGATACTGTATGTATTTCTTAACAGTGTCTTTCATCAACTACAAAAATATATCAAAATCGCTTTAGAAATATCCCATACTCTCATTTGTATTTGAAAAAGGTTATATTATACAATTTTAGGAATCTTTCTTGCTATGGAGTGACAATTGAGGGGATAAAAACACCAACTGTAATTTTTGAACTAGCTGAATGTTCTGCCGGTACTCCTGAAATAAACACATCAAGACAAGCTAAGTCATTTGATAAGCTTACTTTAGACTTTTTATACAAATTTTAAAAAGTATCTATACACACACACACACACACACACACACACACACACTTTATATTATACCTTTCCACCACTAAAGAATTGCTTCTAGACACTCAAGAATCTTTAAATAACTGGTATCTGATTCATTTTTTACAGCACCACCTGAGAAAAGTTGCACAGTGCCACCATTCTGCAAAGAAAAACGCAGTCCCAAAGAGCTAAAACAGCAGGATTCAGGGACCTCTTCATGGCAGGTCTCCCAGGCCATTGGCTCTAAATCAGAGATTTCCAAATTTGGTCTTGCTGGGGCTCCCTGGAACTCAGCATGGGGAGTGGGGAAATACCAAGGTGCTTTGTCTCTTTTCCTGGTCCAATTATCTGTTTTAACTCAGCGTAACCCATCAGACACACCACTCTTCCACCTTCTGCCTCGGTGTCACCTCCTGTCTGCACTAGCATCACTTTGTGCCTTCCCTAATCCTTTTCAAAAATGGAGAGATGGAGGAATAATGAAATCTTGAATATCACAACATGTCAATGATCCCGTTGTGTCAGGAGGAATGGATTCTCAATTAAAATAAAAAGAAGTGACATCCAGCATGATATCACAGTTTCTGAACTGTCACTGCATATGAAGATAACACTTTACTCATGGAATATGTGGTTATCATTAGTTAAAAAACCTATCTAGCAACTTAACCAAATGCATGAAAAACCACCAGAGATATGCATAAAGATGTATGTACAGTAATATTTATTTCTATTAAAATATCTAAAAGAATATCAATAAATTACTAATTAACATATGCTACACATTTATAAAAGGGAACACTGTACAATTTTAAAAGGTAGTATAAATATATATTAATATTTATATCATTGACATGAGACAGTTGTACATGACATTGTATTATGGAAGGAAAAGTATGTAGAATATGACCCTGTTTTAGCAAAAAGGAAAATATCTATAGATATATACATGTATAGAAAAAAGTCTGGAAAGATTTAAATATGTTTAGAAAGCTTAACCATGATTTCTATTTCTGTGAGGTTAGATTATGACTTTTAATTTTTCTTTATATTATGAATTTTCTAAGATTTTCTGCAGTAGGCATGTATTACTTTTATAATTAGAAAAAATAATAAGGCTATTCTCATTCTAGAGGAAAAGGAGATTGAATTTTACACACCTATTTACTTACCCATCCACACAAAGACGGCAACCTCTGGATTATGCCTTATAACGGTGAAAACAGAAGATATGACTATGACAGGCCTCAAAGCCACAGGTGGCCTTCTAGGTCCTGAAGTGTGGCCTTTGACGGAATCCAAATTTTACAGAACAAATCCTTTTATTTTTATTAATAAGTTTTTGTTCATCTTATATATTTTTATTTTACTTTTAAAATGAACATATTTAAAATAAATATCAAAGAATAAAGTAAGTTTAAACAAAATAATCCTCCCAGATTGACCAGCTCAATTAGAACATTCATAAACCATAAGGTCTAAATTGACAGCTGCTATGCTCATGATTTAGCTCTAACTTCACCTGCCACTACCACACGAGGCTGGTTGGCGAGAATTTATGGGGGTCAAGTATGCCAGTCTGTTATCAGCTTTTGACAAGGGTGCTATGTTTTTTTGAAGTGGAATGTGTGAATAGTTGCACAGCTCGACAGTATTTTTTAATTCTATCTGCTTAACAGCCCATCGTGTCAAGGAAGACTAAGAAAACGCTGCAGAAAGCAAACAGATTTTTTAATGAGGATTGGGAATTATCTTGTTTCTGCTAAGGATAAGATGATTTGCTTGCTTTGTGATATTGCAATATCAACATTAAAGAAATTCAATGCTTATCAGTTGTATAACACTCATAAGGACCACAAATGTTTTAAATTAGAGAGAGAGGCACGGAAGTTTGTATTGCAGAAACTGAAAGACAAAAAGCAAAAGCAAAGACAGCTCTTTCAAGCAGCCATAAGACCTAGAAATAATGCCACCGAAGCAACTTATAAAGTAGCTTATATACTCAGGAAAGAAAAGGAAACCATTCAGTATTGTAGAAATTGTGAAAGAATGCATTGTCAAAGTTGTAAGATGCTTACACCCTGATAACATTTCAAACTACAAACAACTGCCTCTTTCAAGGAGAACCATAACTGATAGGTAGCAGTTTAACTTAACAGAACAACTTCGTGCAACACTTCAAAAGGAAAATATATATTATTCAATCTCTTTGGATGAATCAGCTGATACTACTGACTCAAGATTTATACTTTATTTGGGTCATAACAGAAGATTTTCTTTGCTATGAAGAGTTACTCACTTTGGGCACTCTTGTGAACAGAACACAGGGAATAGATATCTTCAACAACTTTCAAGATAAATATAAGGAAGTTGCACTGAATTTGGTAAATTTAGTGAGTGTATATACATATGGCGCACCTTCCATGACAGGAAAACATGAAGGGCTTATTGCACAGATAAATAAAAGTATTAATAGATCCAAATGTTCTCATTTCTTTTCATTGTATCTGGCATCAGCAAAATCTCTGTGCTAAAGCTACTATAATATTTTAAGTGACACTTTGCAACAAGTTATAAGTATTGTTAACTATATTCTGCAAATGCAACATGGCATCATCGGTTTTGAAACATGCTAAAGTTGAAGGATGAGGTGTTCAGGGTGGATTTGCCATATCATTCTAAAAAGCATTGGCTGTCAGAGGGATAGGTGTTAGCCAAAATTTTATCTCTGTGAGAACAGATAGTTAAATTTTATGAAGAACAGAATCTGCAATGTGAATTATTAAAAGATTTCAATAGGAAAGCAGCATTTCTGTGTGATATCATGTCAAATCAAAATGACTTGAATATTTCTTTGAAAGGCAAAACTAAGTCTGTAGATGATATGTGGTAAAAACAATCCAAGCATTTTGAAAAAAGCTATCATTTTTTCAAAACACTTCTTCAAAAGGAAATTTTGGGTGAACTTTTTCCCCAGTTAGCAAAGGTCATTAATGAGCAGAATGATATACATGTGAATCATTTGAAGAATAAGCAGCTGTTATAGATCTATTAATTGGAGAATATAACAAAAGGTTCACTGACTTTGAGAATCATGACATCACACTCAAATTAGCATTTCAGCCTTACCTAGTTGATATCACCAAGGCACCTAAAGAACCACAGATGGAATTGATTGAGCTCTCCATAGATGATATTTTAAAGTCATTGTTTGATGCTAAGAAAGATCCAGTTGAAATATGGAAAAATGCAGAATACTCACACCCTTGGGCAACTTGCCCCCAAAATGCCTTCTTGCTTTTCAACCACTTATTGCTGTGAATCTACATTCTCCTACCTAATCCAAATAAAGATGCCCTTAAGGTCACAAATGACTAGAGGATCAACAGAAACTGCAGACCTTCACGCTACAACCAAATATTCAAATGCTTTCCAACAAAAATGCAGACACAACAGTCATTAAAAGGTTAATTAACTTTAAAATTAACAAATAGTTTTCATTTTTTGAAATTATTAAGTACATAGTAGTTAGATTTTTATAAAATAATGTACATTTTTAAATATATCTAATTGAAGTTTCTTGAATGTGGCCCCATTTGATTACAGCTAAATTAATGCAGGCTTCCAACATGGAAAGGTTCCCCACCCCTGGACTACGACTTTCCATCGCCCCCTGGTGGAGCAGTATGGGAATTTTATGGGCATCCTTGTCAGCTAAATTTAACCCATGAAATATTTGAGGGCATGCATGTTCATTTTCCTCCTAACCGGCACTTTGGTGGTTTATGCATTAAAAAATCCACTTATCCTTAATAAAAAATTATGAATGTCCATGAATTTATGTAAAAATTATGTAACATTATTAATCCAGTTCATTTGGGGTAAATTCCTCATAGCAAGCAAGCTATGCTGGTCCTCAAATCAACTTCAGGTTTGGTCACTGAAGAGAAAGAACACTTGACACCATGTTTAAAGCTGATTTTACTTCAGTTGAAATGAGTGAAGAAAAAGTAAATACTCGGAACCATGTCTGATAAATAGTAAGTGCAATGTAAGTATGAACCATTTTGCTACTATCATTGTTACAACAGTATAAGGAAGCACTGAAAAGAATACCCACGAGATAAGAATATACATGAACTGAGTTCCTCAGTGCCTCCCTGTGTCCCTGTGCAGCCATGCCTCATATTCCAAGTTTAAGGGTGGCCACATGGAGTGAGTTATCACTACAACAGAGTAACCAAAAAAAGGGGATTAACTGTTCTAGGAGTACGTGATGAACACATGCTAATACTCAAGGGTCTACACATCTACTGTGTAAGGAATTTATTTATAGTGTGTCAGTTTATTTCTCATTGTATTAGGGCCTATGATGGGCTTAGTCATGGCCTACAGAATATACATATTTATTTATGTATGTTAGAATACCTCTAGGAGAATTCCTAAGAAACAAGATATCCTAAAAGAGTTTGCATCCTGCCAGGGAAGTTGTATGATGAGGAGACAGGGGTAGAAGCTAACTTATGTTTTCCTGTATACCCTTTTGTAACTTCTAATTTTTGTCCCTTACATATTTATTACCTAATAAAAACCAAAAACTTTTTTGGCTTCCTATAGGGAATAAATCAAATATGGAGTATATTTACTTAATATGGAGTATATTTTCAGATATGGATGAAAAATAGAGTAATATATTACCGAAGTACAAAGGCAAAGGGACATGAACACTTATACATAAAATTCTCCTATGTGCTGGGATATAATGAAAATACAGACATAATCCCTTACCTGAAGAAACTGGCAGTCCAAAGGGAAGACATACAACTATAACATTTCTATACCAAGTAACAAGGTCTATAACACAAGATCAGGGCATACAAGGAACCATTTGATTTGGTACATGTTCTCTGGATATTGATCTGTGAGACAGTAGAAATAAAATATAGAAAACATCCTAATAAAAAGAATACTTATAAATTATGGGGGACATAAAAAAGTTTGTGGAAAAATGGAATTAAAAGACAAAAATAAAAAAGTATATATTTATTTTTTATTAACATAAGCTCCATAAAGTTTAAGACACTTTTGTACCAGCCATTTAGTCCATCCCTAAAGAACTGAGGGTCCTGGGAATTTAACTATGTCAATGGAGTCATTTTTACATTTTTAACTGAAGAAAAATTGGTACCCTTTAAAGATTTTTTAAGATTAGGAAACAGAAGTCAGAAAGAGCCAAATCAGGACTGTAAGGTGGATGCCTAATGATTTCCCATCAAAACTCTTGCAGAATTGCCCTTGTTTGATGAGAGGATGAGCAGGATTATTGTGGTGGACAAGGACCCTCTGGTGAAGCTTTCCTGAGCATTTTTCTGCGAAAGCTTCAGTTAACTTTTTCAAAACACTCTTAATAGCAGATGGTATCATTCTTTGGCCCTCCAGAAAGTCAATAAGCAAACTGCCTTGAGCATCCCCTAAAATTGTTGTCCTGACCATTGCTCTTAACAAGTCTACTTTTGCTTTCACTAGACCAGTTCCACCTCTTGGTAGCCATTGCTTTGATTGTGCTTTTTCTTCAGGATTGCACTAGTAAAGCCATATTTCATCTTCTGTTACAATTCTTCAAAGAAACACTTTAGGATCTTGATCCCACTTCTTTAAATTTCCACTGAAGACTCCACTCTTGTTTGCAACTGATCTGGGTGCCACAGTTTTGGCACCTATCAGGTGGAAAGTTGGCTCACCTTTTTCAGTCAGAATTGTTTGACATGAACAAGTTGAGATGTCTGTGGTGTTAGCTATTGTTTCTGCTGTTAATCGTTGGTCTTCTTCAACTAGGGCTTGAACAAGATGAATTTTTTCCTTGCAAACCGATGTGGATGGTCTGTCGCTGCGGACTTCATCTTCAGTGTCATCTTGTCCCCTCTTAAAATGAGTTATCCGTTTGTAAACTGCTGATTTCTTTGGGGCATTGTTCTCATAAGCTTTCTGAAAAGCATCAATGATTTCATCATTCTTCCATTCAAGCTTCACTACAGATTTGATGTTTGTTCTTGCTTCAATTTTAGCAGAATTTATGTTGCTCTGATAGGGGCTCTTTCCAAACTGATGTCTTATCCTTCTTAGTGCCTCAAACTATTAATAGACCCTGTTCAGACATGTTATAACAAGTTAGTGTGAGTTTATTTTGGTGCAAAAAATTTTGAAATTCATGCATAATTTTTTCATAATACACATTTTCCATGAAATACTTGAAGATTCCTCATATTCCCAAATCTTATGGTATCTACCTATTGAGCCATTTCCCCCAAATAGTAACATCTGCAATCATGTAAAATTAATTATGCACTTCCTCTTCCAAACAATTCTTACAAAATTAAGAAATTGCTCATTAGCATCAATTTCTATAACATGCTATTTGTTTTTCCATTCAAAGATGCGATAAATATAACAAATATGGAAGCTGTAACTATATATTTAAAAATAAGAATAAAGAGAGAATAAATCCATTTTACATATTTTGAACTAGAAATTAAAAAAGAAAGAGTTTGTTAAACCCTACTAAGTACATAGATGCTAGGATAAGAAGTCCCATCTATGATTTCTCACATCTCTAAATGAAAGTCCAAATACAGAGTGATTATAATTAAACAACTAGGTCATCACTCATTTTTGAAACTTTTGCCTATGGTCCCTAATTACCAAGTGAAATATAAAAGAATATTTATGTAAATTTCTTTAACAGATCTCTCTGATTTCATGGTGACAAAGTTACTCTATATCACATTGGTTGCTTCAGAGAATGTGGTTTCAGGAAGACCAACACATGCATTTTTAAAGGGCAATAAATATAGCAAATATTCCTAATTAGAAGATTTGACCGATCCATAGGTTAAGGAGATCTTACCTAGACTACCAGTTGCAAGTCTAGAGTTAGAAAGAGGACAATAAGAAGGTCAAGTTTAAGCTTTCTGGGAGGTCTGGTTTCTGTTTTAGCTAAAGATTTCTTTTCCCTGTTGGTCTAAACTTACTAAGTATTTATAATTATATTTTAAAAGAATAATGTGCTATTAAGTGCCAACATCCCTCATCCCTCCTTGGGAAGAGATGTTATTAAGTGCACCTTCTCTCATCACATTCCCCAATACTCTCAGAATTAAACATCAACAATAAAAAAAAGTTCTTATTTATGCATTCCTCATCTAGTCAAAGATATGACTAATCATGCCTTGCAAATGAATCATTAAAACTTTGAGAAAACTATCACCATGCAACTTAAACACCTTTGGCAATTTTTTTTTTTTTTAAATGAGGTTTGGACCACACGCAGGTTTTTTTTTTTTTTTTGTCTTTCATCTTAAAAGTTATTTTTCTCTCCTTCCGAGGAAACTGACCTGTTTTAAATCTTCCCATGCCAGATGATGTAGTGTTTTGCGTCACCTTATTAATCTAGATGCAAGGCATTTGTTTCAAACCAGAAAATCCATATTTAGGCAGGCTTATTATTTAACGTCTCTACAATTTTAGTTATTTCAAGGTAATGAGGTTACAAATATAGTAAGTCCCACCCCATTTATGGGAGATACGACTTGTTTTCTCCATTGCTAAAAGCTACATATAAGACATCTAATTTCATACATACATCTATATAACATGATGCTTTGCCAATTCTCCTCAGACAAAATTCTATGAAGTTCTTGCCACCTTTTCTCCTCATAGAAAAATATAAGAATATCATAGTCTGCATTTTGCCTTGAGACTAGTAAAGTTTTCCTGCCAATTCCATAAAAGAGTGAGGTGGAAAACTGTTCTTTCCAATTTACTCCTGTCTCTAATAATGTGAGGTCTCTGTCTGGCCAAAGTAAAAACGTATACCCTCTTCAGGTGAAGGAAAAGTGAAAATTCCAGAATTTGCCATTTTTGTTATGATGGTTTCCAGTGTGAGATAATTAACGCCAAAACAAACTCTCCAGAACTTGCTTTATTTCTACAAATCCAGATGTGGAGTCCGGAATACCCCCAACTTTCCGTTCTGGCAACCGTCTTGTATCGCTAGACTTAAACTCCTGGGTTTTCGAAGAAAACCGTTTTCTTCTTGCTCCTGTCCCTTCTCAGTATGCAGCCAATTCAGCTTCATATTTATTTCAAATGTGGGGTACAGTTCGCGGGGACAGGAGGGAAGGACAGGCTTTGCATTTCCCAGTGGGATTTCTTGCTACTTTTAGATGTTTTTCAACAGGCCCAAATTGCTCAAGGTATATGATTTTTTTTTTTTTTTTTTTTTTTTTTTTTTTTTTTTATGCTGTAGCAGCAGCAGCTCTTTCTAAACTCAGACCTCTCTTCAGTGCCTGAAAGAATAAAGCCATTGTTCCAAGGTGCATACTCCAGCTACCACTGCACAAGTCTGGTCCACAGCAGCGGCCTGAACGGCATTTTGTGGTACTTGCACACCTGGGGACCAGGTGGGGATGTATCAAAACAAACTAGGAGAGGAGGGCGGGTGACGGACCATTTGCCACACTAGTTAAACCCTTTTTCAAACCTGCTCCCTTCCTCCGACTCTTTGGAGGTATTTTTCCATTTCTGCTTATGCTGGGGCCCAGGTTACTGTAAACTGACATGCACGTTGTACTTTGTGCTGCTTTTTTGTCTTTGGAGGTCTAAGCTCAAAGAAAATTAGAAAGCTTCTCTCAAACTAAAGTTGGGCCCAGGGTACTTCTGAAAGCTAAATGCCCCCAAAGTTTGTGGGGCAGAAATTCTCTCCTTTAAGTCAAACCATGAGGGGATCATGGTCTGCAGTCCTGTGTCTAGGGCTTTTGCCTCAGGCAGGCTGACCCAGCAATAACTGAATTTCACCCCGAATAGATTCCAACCTGATGGAAATGAGTAAATGTGTTACTAGGTTTAATTTTCTAAAGCTAGTAGAGGAGTCAGGGAAACTAGAAAAGGATATCGAATATCTTCCACTAAGGCAGAGACCCCTTTGGGGCGCTCTTATCTGTCATGCAATTGCATTTACACCTTATTAAATCCTTCCAATAATATCTTGAGGTTTATCATATTCATATAACAAAACAGGTAACCGAGGCTCAGCAAGGGTAAGGACAGGACAGGTACCGTGCTCATGCCTGTAATCCTAGCACTCCGCAAGGCTGAGGAGGGAGGATTGTTTAAGGTCAAGAGATCGAGACAAGCCTCATCAAAAGTGAGACCCTGTCTCTACTAAAAATAGAAAAATTAGCTGGGCAAGTGTCATGGTGCACCCCTGTAGTCCCAGCTACTTGGGAGGCTGAGGCAGGAGGATCACTTGAGCCCAGGAGTTTGAAGTTGTAGTGAGCTATGATGATGCCATTGTACTCTACCTAGGGTGACAGAGTAAGACTCTGCCTCAAAAAAAAAAAAAAAAAAAAAAAAAAAGAAAGAAAAAAAAAAGAGATAATAAAGGGTAAGGACACTAGTTTGGCCTGCATTAATGGTCTTCCTTACGAGTTATATAGCTACCTGTGTATTCTGGGCAGTCATTTAAATGAAGAATAAAGTTGTGGTGAGCAAGACGTGGCTGTGAGTTTACTGTTCTTTGCAACACACCCTCACTGGTCTTCAAGTTTTCCTATGGAGATGGGTGATAACCATTTATGTAAGTTCATCTTCTTATGACAGATACTGGAGCACAGTTAGAGTGCAGCCAGTGTGGTGGTTGAATTCTGACCCCAGAGTCAGACTTCTTGAATTCAAACCGCATCTCTGCCATTAGTAATTGCATGACTTTGAGCAAATGACTTAAATTTTCTATGCTTAACTTTCCTCAGCTGTGAAAAATAGGTAAAATAAGAGTACTTACCTTACAAGGTCATTATGAGAATTAGGTGAGATAATATATGTAAATACTTAATAGAATGACTGGCAATACATGCTCGAAAAATGGTGGTTATTATTATTTTATATAGCAGTTATAATATATAATTATAATAATACACATTTCATATAATTATAATTATATATTAATTACTATAAAATAATTATGAATTACTATAAAATAATTACTTGTAGTAATTAAGTTTAAAATAACCTTATATATTTATACAGAGTCGGTTCGGTGGAAAGAAGGCAAAGATCTGAGCTCTCACCTTGGCTCTGGCTTTGCAACTTATGGGCCACATGATAATGGTTGAAGGACCTGACAACTCTATTTCAGATACTTCATGTGTAAAAAGGACATCAGCAGTTGGTCTTGATACTACTTCCAGATCTTTCCAAAGATACGCAATTTAACATGTCCATGACATACAGAATGTACTATGTAGTAAGCACTATACTTTACATTCATTTGCTCACTTAAAAGTCATAAAAACATTCCCATCTTACGGATGACAACAGTTAGGGTCAGAGAGATTAAGTGACTTGCCCGACATCATGAGCAGTGATGGAAGTCGTGCTCAGGTCTGGCTTCCTCTGTGCACTGGCCCAAACCACTGTGACTCCCCATCTGTTCAGCTAGGGACCCATTAATGAAGTCAGTAACAATGGTCTCCGTTTTAACCACCCAAGTAAATTAAAGTTCATTATAAACAGAAAATAATACATCAACTCCTTATTAGCAACAATGGCTATATTCACTTCTAAAAAGATTAATACGTGTGAGAAGCTAAATTTAAATCTACAATTGGCCAGAGATTAAACTAATATAGGTCTGTTTTGGAAGGAAGCTTTTAAAAGGCCAGAACTCAACTTTTCAAGTTAACGGGATTCAAGCTTTCAATGCTTTCCTTTCTCCTTCCCTTTAACTAAATTCAACTTTGTATTTTTCATCTTGTTTTTGGAGTCTTTCCAGGTCACCTCTGTTAAGAAACACAAGGCCCTTGGCACTGAACTTTTGGGAATGTGCCCACATCTGCCTCTGAATGTCTGCCTGACTACTTTTGATGCTGCATTCAACACCTAACTTAAAACAAAGCAGTGCCTGAAACAAAAAGCTACTCAGAGCACAATGGGTCCAGCTCACCAAGCACTGGCCTCAACGATAAATATCAGGAGCAAAACGGCCTGAACGCCCCAAATAGTTCAATATTTTAAGACGGGCCCAACTGATTTTCATTTAGGGGAGGAAAAAGAGCAGCGTTTCATTACAGAGTAAGAAAGGAATAAACGATGATGACAGCTATGCTGATTCATTGTTTTTTTAAATAATCCTGAAACATTCTAACTATGTTGGTGTCACGTGGATCCTTCCCAGAGCTAAAGAGGTTTTGTTCCTGTGTGTATACGTACTTTTATGTACAATAAGGTTTTCATTTTGACATGATACTCCAATTTAAAATGTGGAATTTTTCTTCGTTTTAGTTCCTTAGAATTGAATATGTCACTCATCATCTTGGTGGTCCCAGGAAAACAGCCTGGAATTCTCATCCCAGTTTGCGATAGTTACTTATCTATCCATATGGTAACAATATTGCCACAACCAAATTCCTGCTACCACAGACACCAAATAGTTCAGTGTCAGCCACACACCCAGGGAAATGTTTTCATCTCTAAAAAGTCAATTTCAATCTCTAAGTTACAAGGAGAGAATAAATGTGATATAGTCTAAAATAATGTCCTCTACTGAATGTAACCTATAGCCCTAGAAGAGGCATGGAAATAGGGGGAAAAGACAGAAGAGAAGGGCATGTTTCTGTTTCAGACAAGGTGACCCTCCACAGAGCTTTTGGGAATTGAGCTGAGAACCACTGCAGCACTAGCTCTATATATTTGCCTCTGAACAGCAGCTTTCTTATTCCAACAACCTAAAGAGAGAGGTATGAGATGAGAAGTTGCTTTGACTAGAAAATGAATGGGAACAGGAGAATGTTCTGGGGTCTTCCATGCTCTGACAGATTATCTCCAGTCCAGGGCTTAGCCTGCATCAGGTTGAGCCTTTCAAGTACACGGGCAGCAGCAGCGTGTGGTGGTAGTTAAAGACCCAGATAGGAATCAGGTGGCCTCAGTTCTTTCTCTGTTCTCTTGTTAATTAGCTATGACTTCAAAAAAGTCTCAAGTTTTGCGGGCTTCAGTTTCCTCATTCGAAAAGAAGAAAATCCAACTAGCCAAAATCTATGGACACTTTTACTTCTAAAGTTTCCACTGCACATGATTTAATGTTTTAATCAAGCACGACTTTCTCTACACTCCTGGGGGAGTCAGTGGAACAACAGCAGCTATCATTTCCTAAATGCTTTTCTGTTCTGAGCACTGTGCTAGGGTTTTCCTTATGTGATGACTAACCTCCTCTATGACCCTCCAAGGTGGATATGATTCCCATTTTACAGATGAGAAAACTAACTTGCCTAGGGTCACTCAGCTAGCAAGTGGCAAACCTGAGATGCAAACTCACGTTGTCCAGCTCCAAAAGCTCAAGCTCTTTTGCTGCCATTCGGCGGTGACTGCCCAGCTCTGCTTTGAGGGTGGCATTGGCAGGCCTGGTGATGGCCAAGCTGGGTGCCCAACAGGCTGGCTACATGCAGTTTCCAGGACATAAACACACAAAAGTGGGGACAAATTCATCTATGAAGTGGGGGTAACACTACAATTACCTCTTAATTGTCAGAGATCATATTTATGAAGTACTTAGAACAGTGTATGACACAGAATGACCACTAGACATATATTTGTTAAATGAAAACAAATAAAACCCTCCAAGAAGCAGAATGCTAACAGATATGTAGTCCAAAGGGCCAGAGGTGAGGTACAGATTGGAAGGGATTAGAAGCAGGCGGATCCGGGAACAGGGCCGGGCCAAAAGAGCAACAGTGAGAGGGCCAGGCCCAATGCCATACAGTGGGCTGAAGTCCCTGACTTGTCTCTTGCTGGACCTGCAGTACTTGGGGCGGGGGGCTTCTGTTCCTTTCCTCAACCCTGATTTGGGGTATCACCTGCCACTTGGGTTTATGGAGGCTAAGGGGCCAGTTCTGCAGCTCAGGGTTCTGTGTAGTGGTAATGGCATCTGAGACGTGGAATCCCATGATAGCTACTATGGAAGCAGCTCCTCTCACCTCTGAGATGCATGTTCCTTAACTTACGTGTCCCCCTTATTTAGGCGGTGGCCAGTATGCTGTCTGACTTATGAATGTGTTTCATAGAGACCTGGATCCAGTAAGGAACTGGAAGTCAGGGCACAGTTCAACATGAGGAAAGTACAACACTGTCTCTGGGTGATCAGACCAAACCTTCCAGGGATAGGAGAAGAAGGTCTGAGTCACCTGGCCACTCTCATCATTTCCATGAGAGTGGCACCAGGACCATGCCTCTGAGCTTAGTGTGGGGATATCCACAAGGCCATCAAAAGAGGGCCTCCAGGAAAGAACTCTGCTTGAAAGCTCCATCAGGATGACTAAAGAGCTCCCAAGTTCCCCTGCTGAGCTTCCTCCCCCAACTCCCTGGGCTGTGAATTCAGATCAAGTCTTTGGTGTTAGTTTTCTACTATGTGGTATCCTCAGACTTGGCACCTGCTGCTATTAGTGTTTCCACCTCCACCCCACTGTTGCTCATTTTCCCAGCCTTGGGGATCCTCTTATCTCTCCCCAGGATTTTGCTTTGCTACTTCTGTATCAGTGTTAATGGCCCAAGAGAACACTGGGGTTCAACAACTCCCAATTCCTTGTCATTCCAAGTACTCAGAATTGGTCCCCTCCATGTGGGATGCCAAAGTTTATTCTGTCATTACCACCAACAAAAGCCTATTTGTGAATTTCACACATGCATCATGCACTTAAAAAGTTTCATGTTTAAGAGACATACATAGACATGACCTACAATATGCTATTATATTAGAAATAATTGAAATAAGCAAAAGCTAGGAAAAGTTAGATTACTCCTTTGAGAATCTGAAGAGTTTTTATGAGAAAGATTGAGGGAACAAATGAAAAAAATTATTAGAGCCTAAGGGATTTTAGTTGAACAAAAGTACTTTAGTATTTGGGTGAATCAAACCCTAAAGCTTGGTGATTAAGGCATTTTCCACTCTCATGACAAGGAAAACGGGTTCTAGACTGCATAGAGACCCTTTGGGACTATAATTCAATGTTTCTTTTAAATAGATGAAGTAATTCTGGAGAAAAGTTGGTGATTTAATACTTTATTCTTAAGATGAAGGAATAAAGTTGGATTCTAGCAAAAGACCTTCTGTTGGACCTCAGGAGAGATTTCCATACAGGGAATCATGAACTTTGCTTCCTAGAAAAGTAAATATGCCTATCACATTTTTCAGACATAAAGCTATTTTGCTAATAGATTGAGCTTGGGGTATCTGCTGTAGAGTCAAGGACTCAATAAATGGAATTGTTTCAAGCATAAATGCATTGGGATCCCTGGCCAGACAAAATACATCACAGTTTATTACATCCTCTAAGACAAAGTCTAAGAAGCTTAAGGAGTTTAGATGGTGCTAGCTTTGAAATAAGTTTTCATCTCCTCATTCTTTACCCCAATGGTTTACTTGTGACACAGTCATGTAAGAAGGTAAAAATCTAAAGGAGGGTTTAGAAATAAGAACTATTTTAGTTCAATTGCACGGACTATCATGCATCATTCATGGAACGAATGTATTCTCTGGGAGTAATCAATCAGGATTATATATTCTCTTGGTTTACCAAGGAAGCTTGATTTTAAGCCAAACTGGCTCCTGCTGGACTAGTGCTTGTAATTGATACTCATTTCATTGATTATTGTTGGGGTTCAGATTGAGGAGCAGGAAACCTCATTTTTAGATATTAATATGTGAAGGAGGGAGAGAGAAAGCAGGAGAAGGAAAGCAAAGAAGTAAAGGCTTAGTAGGATCATGTTTGAAAAGTGAAAGAGGGAGAAGCATTCTTAAAAGAATTTAGATGGGGGAAGCTTTCCTAAAAGAGAACTAAAATCCTTCAGACCTACAAAACCAGCTGATATACATATTAAAGAAAAAACTTTTTTGAAACAGAATGAAAAATGGTGTGCAGTCTAATGAGAATTATGCACTCTTCCATTAAACTGAAAGTGTACCTTGTCATCTGAGTGCCAGCAGCCGTATCACAGGAAGTACTAATATGCAAGGGTTTGTTGGTAGAGAGAAGTTGAGAGATCAGAATTTTGGAAGGAAATCTTCCTTGAGTCTAGTTCCTTTTAAACTTAGGATGAAAAGTAATCTTTGAGAAGATTTTAAATATTTTAACTTACAGGAAATGACGACTCAGAAAAAAAAAACAATTGGTGCACAGATTTTCAAAGGTCTCAGCCTCTCCAAATATGCACAACCACTTGGGGAAGAGGAAGGTTTGGCAAGACTAGCTGACTGCCACCTCCTCCTCCCATAAAATATCTCACTAAACCATGGTCAGACTTGTTAAGTGTTAAAAGGTTGAAAGCTTACAATATATACAGATCATTTAATGAGCAAAAAATGATGGTATTTTCTAATGTAAATACCTAAATTAGAAAGATGCAGCTAAAATGAGATGAGCTATGAAAACTAATGACCATTCCTTGGTCCCTTTTGCCATTCTATGCTCTTTGCCATTTTCATAGCCCAAGTGGTTATCACCACTTGAGTTGATACTTGTGAATAGTGTCTGAAGCTTACTAGCACAAACGTCATAAGAGTTTGTGTCACTGTCTAAACCATTGTTTACACTGTCTAAACCATTATAAAAATTGCTCAAAGATCAAGAAAAAAATTCCTAATTTTCTCAAGCTGTAAATAGCTTGTAATTTCACTGGGCCTGTGCCATATCTTTTCTGTTCTTTGCACTGGGGAGTAGCCCTGAAAGACATTGGGGAAGAAGAGTTTCATAGGAATGGAGGGAATGGGAGTGGGATTGGGCTTGATACAGCAGAGGGGGAAGTATGGCAGCTTGAAATTTTACTTCATTCATTACTTACTCACATAGGATGTCTTCCACACAGAAGTGTTCAGTACCAAGAGAACACAGCACCATATAGTATCTTATGCCCAATAAATATTAAACAAATTAAAATGGACACCAACCAAGCATATGCTTTACCTAAAAAAAAAACCTTTAGTACCTATAGATGTTTTTTCATTCAACATAATACTTTGCTTTCATGCATACTTGGCTCAGTTTTCTCCACTTCCCTGTCTTTGGTGTATCTTATTCTGTGTCTACATAAGCAGTGGGGAAACATTTATCTATTAAGGTCTGCTGAACTAAAGAGTGAAATATAAAACTATAATGAGTTTAGGGTTATTTTGTGAGGTAGATAACAGGTTTTACTGACTTGATTTCTAAAATGAGAGAAAACATAAAATGTTATTCATTTATGTTATTTAACTCAATATGTATTAAGTACTTATAAATTATTCATCCAAGCACAATGGCAGCAGTTATAATGCAGGTAATAAGTGCTATCACCCAAGAAGTCAAAAGGGCTATGGAGGGGCACTTATTCTAGATGCGGAAGGCCAGAAAATATTTTCCAAAAGAAAGTCATTTGGAATATGGAACTTGAAGGATGAATGAGAATCAGGAAGATAAAGTGTATGGGAAAGAGTGTTGAACAGGCGAAGAGAACAGCATAAACAAAAGCCCAGACAAAAGGAGCAGCATACAGCTTTTAGGGATGGAAAATTTTTCATTAAGACCAGAGGCTGGGCCCGAAGCGCTGTCCCACACAGATCATCCCGACTGTGGTGTTGGAACAAACCCTGACGCAGCAAACTGGTTGGGAGGCTGTAGTCATCACCCATGTGAGAGGTGGTAGGGGTCTAGTCTAGGGCAATGACAGTAGTGCCAGTGGGGATGAAGAAAAAATAAACAGATTAGAGAGACAGGTAAGTAGACTTAATAGAGCTTGGTGATTATTCGGGTTATAGAAACACAAGGAAGGGGGTTTGAAAATGTAGGAGAATGTTATGAATTCAGTTTAGGATGTATTGAGTTTATAGTACACGCAGAACTGTAAGACAGATGGATACACATTTGGACTTGTAATTTGGGAAAAATATCTGGGTTAAAGATGTAGATTCAAGAATAACAAGTATATAAATCATAGTTAAAGCCTTGACAATATTGACCCAGAGAAAGTGTGTATAGTGAGAAGAGCTGGTAGCATAGAACAGAATCTGAGAAACTCTGGTATTCCAGAGATGGGCAAGGATGCCTGCCAACAAGATGAGAAAGAAGCAACCAGGAAGAAAGAATAAAGATAAGGATTTTATGGTGTTGGGGAAGCTCCAAACTTCCCATTTGCATGTCTGTCTCCAAGGTCAAGCATAGATTTCAAGAAGGAAGTGACCGACAATGTGAAGAGAAAATGAGTAATACCAGTTCTGAAGTGTCCACTGGATTTATCAACAAGGAGAGCAATGCTGACCTTGCTAAGAGGATTTCAGTAATGTTGGAGGGGGAAAATCCAGTTTTCAAAAGATCAATGACTGACAGGAGGTGGAAGAATGGAGACAGTAGGTGAGGACAACTCTTTGAAGATGTTTGACTATGGAGGAGAGGGATGGGGAAGAAGATGAGAAGGATACGAGGTGGGGGTAGGATGGTTGTTTAAAACAATGGGAGAGACTCAGAGACATTTAAATGCTAGCAGGAAGGAGCAGCAGAATGGAGGTGGAAGAAAAGGGGATAATCAGTTATGTGAGGACTCCGAGGAGGCAGGAAGGAGTAGGATCCTGAGTGGAAGCAGAAAACCAGGCACTAGCAGGAAGGAATCTCATTGAGACAGCAAAGGAGCCAAGGGTGGATGCTCACGCAGGAAATCCATGGATTGGTGGTAGGAGACCAGAGGAATTCCAGGCTGATGACTGTTTTCTCTGTGCTGAGAGTGAGGTGGAAGAGGTAGGGTTAGTGGTTTGAAGACATCAGAAAAAGCACAAAGTATTTACTGTGGAGCACCTGGGAGAGCAAGCCAACTGTGGAAAACAGAACAATGACCAGGTAGTGTTGAAGGCCCAATTGAAGTAGTAGACCATGGAAAGTAATCTACGAAGTAGTATGGTTTTCTCCATCGGTCCTCAGAATCCTGAAGAATCTTCCTTCCTGTGCCTCTTCATCTTTGCCCCACCCCCACACCTATCAGAGCTACTAGAACCCAGCCCAGGTGCAGTCCAGGATTCCACTTCATTTGGCTGGGAAGAAGTTTGGCCAACTTCTAAAATTCACTTATGTATTCCACACGTTTTTTTAAATTTCAGGTTATTATAGGGATAAAACATTTTAGTTACATAATTTGCTTTTGTACAGTTTGAGTCAAAGTTGTAAGTGTGCCCATCATCCACATAGTGTGCACTGTACCTGTTAGGCATGAAATTACCTATCCCCTCCTCCCCCCCACCTGCCTGACACCTTGATGAATGTTACTTCCGTATGTGCACATAAGTGTTGATCAAATAGTTCCAATTTAGTATTGAATACATACGGTGTTTGTTTTTTCATTCTTGCAATACTTCACTTAGAAGAATGGTCTCCAGTTCCCAGGTTGTTACAAAAGGTATTAATTCACCATTTTTTATGGCTGAGTAGAACTCCATGGTATACATATACCACATTTTATTAATCCACTCATGTACTGATGGGCACTTGAGTTGTTTCTTACATTTGGCATTTCTACCACTCTTCATTATTATGTCTCCAGATGCCTCTCTTTGAAGATACAGTCACAGGGGATCACCCAGCTTACATCTATGTATTCATGTGTATATGACTGATAGTTCTTCTTTGGGTATAAAAATTGGTGCCTGTGGTTAAAAAAAAAATTGAAATTATGACTTCTCCCTAAAACCAAAATATTTAAGGATCATGAATAATCTCTCAAGCTGCTCAAATTTCCTTGTAGCCTTTCTTACAGACAAAACAACATTTCTCCAAAGGCAATTCTAAGCTATTTCTTAGGTCCAGCTACCTGGAACACAAACTCTTCAGGCATTTTACTGGAATTTATTTAGCCTCTATGGCACAAATTTTGGCATAAGACTTAGGCAAATTGTTAAATTTCAGTTTATGTATATGCAATGTAATCAAACCTGAACTTGTTTACTCATCTTCATAGGAGACTATGCTTTAGAGAGATTTATTTCAAAGCCCCTCCCATGAATGCCAGGTTAATTAGTCTCTTCCACAAAACTATAGCATAAACCTCTTCCTACAGATGCTAAAATCAGGAGACCAGAACTTTCTTTTCTCTTTGTGGAAAAATTTCTATAAACTTCCAAATTCAATCAGACGAACTTTCAAATCTTCAACTATTTTGTTGTTCTATGAAAGTGTAAACGTATTAAAAATCCACTTAAAATATGGCAGTACCTCCAAATATTTTCAAAATCGAATAGCACTAACATAGTTTTAATACCACCTTATATAGATATGACCTAAATAGTACAGATTTTCATTTCTAAAGATTTTTGGAATACATGGTTATAAAATGAGAAAGCTATGAAGTTACTTAATGGGGATAATGAATAGTAATACTGTTTTGGATTGGGCCTTACAATATACGAAATGCCTAAGAGGAATCCAGAATCTGTTCTCTTTATTCAGTTATTACGGGATCATCTGTACTCAGAAAATTGGGTCACAATAACCAAACCCACACAACACTGAGTACTACGTGTGGCAACTCCATTCTGAAGATTGTGATACATTGCTTTCCCAGTTTGGAATGAATCAGCGGTCGTTATGTTGATTGTTAGCAAATATAGAACCAGGGCAAAATGAGTTGAATACCTGCTTAGAATATTTTCGATCTGCTGTAATAGCCTGTCTTAACCTAACAACTTTAGGGATATGTTCAATACAAAAAAAAAAAAAATAAGGAAATATGTCTCCCCTTTCCTATTAGAACTGGAGCCCCATGGATAAGAAGGATATATCTGTTATCACTTCTTTGATTGTCATAGTTATTATACTCTAACATAGAGTGTCAGAGCATCAATATGCTGACATATTTTCATAATGTATTATACAATCTTCAGGTTATCAAGGGATCTAAATTATCTATACTTTTTTTTTTTTTGAGGCAGGATCTCACTCTGTTATCTGAGATAGGATGTGGTGGCATCATCATAGCTCACTGCAACCTCCAACTCCGGGCCTCAAGCGATCCTCCTACCTCTGCATCCCAAAGTGCTAGGTTTACAGGTGTGAGCCACTGTACCTGGCCTATGTACAAATAATTCTTTTCAAACTTCAGATGATCTAACATGCATGAGGATCTTTCTTGGTTAACATAACAACAGAAAATATTCCAAATAAAGAACTGGAGCAGAAAGTACTTAGAAAATTAACCAAATGAAAATTTTTCTCCCCCAGAATTGGACACGAGACAAAAATCTCTCCTCTGCTGAATTGTCATCCTTTCTTTTTTTCTTATAATGGAAGCAGTAGCTTTAAATAAGAGAGAGAAGTCCTTATTCTATTTGACTTCTGTTTTTTCCAAGTCCTAGTCTTGTGACCTAAATTGATAACAGACTCTATTTGTTGGAAGATTATTCTGTTTACCATGTGAATTTGGAAGAAATGCAGAAATTACACAGGAGAATTGTTTTATTTAGAAAATGATTTGTAAGCATGTTCAATGTTGAAAATCAAACGAACAAAATATTGACTAGATAATACTACTATTAGGACCAATGACTTCGAATTCACAAACTAGCCAGTAATGTAGGATATAATTTCAGAATGAAAGTGGAAAAAGCAGCACTCTAAACAAGACAGGATAGGCGTAATTTTTTTGGTATAATTTTTCATGATTCACAAATTAATATAAAAGGACTAATCTCCTACATGTTTGTGTATGCACACACGTGTACGTCCAAAAGTATTTGTGAAGGAGTTGATAGCTCTAAAGTGTCTCTCTCTTGAGGGATCTCCAGGAGAAGGCTGGGTGGAGCCTAAGTCAGGGATTTACAGTACAAATTTGTACTATGCTTAGAAAATGAATGCAGTGGCAGTCCTGAAACTAGAGGCAGACCATTTAGGCACTTCCTCTCTCTTTTTATATATGTGTATGTATATATATATATGTGTGTGTGTGTGTATGTATGTATTTGCTGTTGTTGTTTGTTTTTTAAGAGATGGGCTCTCACTCTGCACCCAGGCTGGAGTGCAGTGGCACAATCATAGCTCACTGTAGACTCAAACTCCTGGGCTCAAGCAATCCTTCCTCCTCAGCCTCCTGAGTCACTGGGATTATAGGCATGAGCCACCACACCTGGCCCTTTGCATATATTTTATTTCATTAAATGTCTATTGACTCTACTCTAAAAAGTAGGTATTATTAATCCATTTAACTATGATTTGAGAGATAAGCAACCTTGCCCAAGACTTCAAGGATAGTAGCAGGCAGATCTCTTTGAATCTAGGTTGGTTTCACTTCAAAGCCTAGGAAATCGCCACTGTACCACAGTGTCCTCTCTGGGTTGGTTATGAAGCTAATTGATTCTCAGAGTTGGGGCCTCTCATCCAGACCCGGACAGACCCTATACATATCCTGCTGTCTTGGTCAGGCTCAGCTGCTCTAGTTAAATTCTGAAGGAAGTGAATTAAGAATATAGAAATACAAATCTTGCATGTTCTCGCTCATATGTGGGAGTTACACATTAAAAATAATTCATCTCGTGAAGACAGAGAATAGAAAGATGGTTACCAGAGGGTGGGAAGGGTACTGGGGAGAAGGGGATAAAGTAAGGATGGTTAATGGGTGCAAAAATATAGTTAGATAGAATGAACAATATTTGACAGCACAACAAAGTGACTATAATCAACAGTAAGTTAGGATGTCCTTTAAAGTAACAAAAAGAGTGGAACTGGAATGTTCCTAACACAAAGAAATGATAAATGCCTGAGGTGATGGATACCCCAACTACCCTGATTTGATCAAGTCACATTGTACGCCTGCCTGTATCAAAACATCACGTGTACCCTACAAATACATACAACTATCAAGTATCCATAATTAAAAACAAGTAAAAGGAATATCACCTAACATATTAAAATTAATAATGTCCCAAATAGTCTCAATAAAATTACCAAATGAGAACATTTTCCCCCAGAATTGAATACCATGCAAAAATCTGTCACCTCTGATAAATAACTCTTTGCATTTTTTTAATGTGTGTGTGTGTGTGTGTGTGTATAATGGAAGCTACATGTAATGGAAATTCCTTGGGAATTTCCCTGACCAAATATTATACTCAGTTACAGCAACTAAATTAGAATATTTAGTCCCTGTTTTTCAATCTTTTCTCTTTACTATTATTTAGTCAAACTTACTGCATTTACCTTATTTGGAAAGCTACTTCAAATCATTTTTACAAAAGTAGCTTGGTGTAAATAGATGGCAACCTTAAAAAAAAAAAAATCACACCTGAAGCCATTTTTAAAACATTAGTAACCAGATCCTTTACTTGCTAGATAATTTGTGATGTAAATTTCCTGGCATTCTGGCCATTTGCAAAAATAATTACATTCTGAGGTGGGAAAGAGAAAGGAAAATAGGGGAAAAGAATGTATTATTGAGCTCCTGCTAGGTGCCAACTATGGTTGGGGGCTTCATGTACATAATCCCATTTTATTTCTCATATGCTTACAGATGATGAAAGAGACTCAGATGTTCACTAAGCTCATACAGCTCGTAAGTGCCAGAGTCAGTCGGGATTTTAAATTCAGGTATGTCTGGTTCCTTATGCTCTTTTCACTCTGCCAGCTGCCTCCTGATACAGTCACACTGAACTGCAGTCCGATGGACCAGAGCATGCAACGCCTACAGTTTCACCTAGGGAAATAACTGTACGGGCTCTAATTTAAAGTAACTTTACATACAATTAGGTAGTCCTCAATACACACCACTGATGCTGTATGTCTATATTGTGCTGCATCATTGCTATTTTCAAAAAATTTGAAATTTTTCGAAAAAAATTGGACTGGTACTTATAAAAAAGATAGCAAGAGAGAGCAAAACTCAAAATATGTGATAACGTGGCATACAGATAATTTTTCGCCGTCGCTTGTTTTTCAAGCTGGGACAGGAGGAGAAAATATTGTATTACATTATGTATTATATATTATATTCAGATTCAGCATCTCTGTTTATGAGCAATATACTCATCCCTAAATGTAAAACCATGAAAACTCTATAGGACCCCAACTTTTTTCAAGTAGTATATAAAGTCTATACTTACATCCATGTGAGATACATGGGCTGGACAAGATCCAATTAAGAGTGTAAAAGTACAGTGAGGAGTGTGCCTTTGTAGTTATATAATATATTGACTTTGGGCTTGTGCTAGAAGAATTGTTCCTTGCCTCCAGCTCCTGAATTTACTACAGCTGCCAAACACTTCCAAAACCTCTCAGTCTCAATCCCAGGGCTGGAGAAATTCCACAGCGCTGGGAGATCAAGTTTCACATCAATATTTTGGTGGGCCGCTTGCCAATGCCTTATCAAGGAAAAATATAATTATAAGCGAGACTGCAGCAAGCTGATTCTATAATATTCTCCCCTCCTGTCTCAGCTGCTAAAATATAATATAATAAAAGTGATATAAGATACTGCATCTGCCCTTTTGGTAATTCTATTTTCATTTTTGTTCCATTGCTGGATTGAGGAAGACTCCAAGCTATGCCAGAGCCACTGATGTTCAGCTCCTAAAACTCAAGCAT
Organism: Indri indri; assembly: GCA_004363605.1. NCBI lineage: Eukaryota > Metazoa > Chordata > Mammalia > Primates > Indriidae > Indri > Indri indri. Next base: position 43,290 of record RJWJ010004205.1, read on the forward strand.
CTGATTTAGGAAAGTTACAGCTTAAAATAGAATTCGTGATAGAAAGGAAAGATGGCAGTGGAATAGAAAATTGGGGGTCTTGTGGCGAATTGGCTTTCTTTATTTTTTCTTTCTGGAATTGCTTTTACGGATAGTTCAACTTCTACACCAGAGATAAAATTAGTATAGGGCCCTCAATAATTCATTCATTTTATTTATGGGTCCTTGGGGGCTTATTTTCTATCACCATGTGTAAGTACATTATAACACCAAGGCATGGTTCAGGACTAATTCCCATTGTTCATTCAGACTGGATTATACTAAGTCTTTACCTCACAGTATATCCAGGAGAGAGGTACAATTTGATCTGTGGTATCTTAAAATCACGAGCCAACACAATGGGGTTATATGACACTTACACAGAGTTATTATTTTAAAATACAGATCTAAACAAAGATTTTTTATGGTTCTTCACTGATTATAGACTCAAGTCCAAATGCCTTGGTATAGTATCCTTTCTATCATCTTGGCTCTAAGATACTTCCTTAGCTGCTTCTCTCACTCCTCTCCATGAATATATTGCTGTATCTAGCCACATTCCTTCTTGTATTCCCTTCAGATGACTCCTGTTTTCTCACAACCTTGTCACCTTGTCATACTGTTTACTTTATCTTTGATGCACCTCTCTCCTCCTTTCTCTGTCTGTGAGCACCCTCCACCAAAACCTATGTGTGAAATATGCCCTAACTATGCCATCCCCAATCCAGGCTGAACTAATATTTCACAATCACCTGACTCTTCATCTGCACTTCTCCTCCTCCAGCTACATGAGTCCCTTTGGGCAAGATCCTGCTTATGCAACTCTGTGCGCTGAGCATCTAGGACAATTCTTGGAATGGAATTGGTGCTCAGTAAATATCAGTTAATCAGCAATTTTATGCATTTGCTTTTAGGAAAGCCAGCATGTCTTAAAATACAGTCCCTAACAATTGGATTGCTTAGTGCTATACCTAAGGGTTGTATTCCTTTACAACTTGGATTTACCTTGTCTACAGGAGGTCACTAAGTTCTGGATTCAGCAGGAAGAGTTCAGATCCCAGTTTCAGCACTTTCTACTGTGTGAATTTGGGATAATATCCTACATGTCTACAATATGGAAAAATATTTGCCTGGGAGGAACACTGTAGGGATAAAACATCTGGTACACACTTAGTGTTCAACAAATGAACTGACAGGATTCATCCCCGACATGATAACATCAGCCTCTAGCACCCACATGGGAAGCAGTACCCTGAGGGAATGAGGTGAGAGACAGAGGTTTTCACTGGTGAATCAAAGAAGGTTATCAGTGGAGTGTGCAACACTGATTGGGATGGCAGACCTCGACTGCGGAGCTGTAGGGGGTGACTGCAATGCCAGTGGATGCAGGGAACAGCAGGATCAGATGTGAGGACAGGTAAAAGGAGGACACTTAGGGAAAGCAAGAGTCCTAATACCCGACTCTTGAACAACTGATGATACTCAATAACAGCCAGCATTTACTGAAACTGTCAGGTGGTTTACAGACTCTTCTCTGGTCCACCAAACTACATTGGAAGGCAGGCATGATTAGTTTCTTCTCAGAGATGAGGAAATTAAGTTCAGGGAGGGTACATAACGTGCAGAGGGAGACACAGCTAGTATGTGGTGATGTCTGCATTCGCAATGTCAGTTTCTGAGAAGCCAGGCTCCTTGTACCTCCCAAAACCTGTGAGATGGCCAACTGCCCTTGCTACCAGCATTATCTATTTTCATTAACTGACCAAATAAGGACATTCTATTTCCTGGTTATGTTTTTACATTTATAAAAAGGGGACTTCATTGACATTAAGTCTCATTTCATTGTGCGAAAAAGGCCAGGCTAGTTTATAACCCCATTATACAGATGAGGAAATGAGACTCAGTAATTAAATGTCTAAGAATTACATATGACATATATATATATATGTATATATTTCTCACTAAGATGCATGTCTATATGTGGACACCACTAAGCTGTAAACTCCAAGAGGTCATGGCCTAAGATGTTGTGCTCACCACCGTGTACCCAGTGCCCAGCAACAGCCCTGGCCAATAGGAAGCAAAGAACGAAATGCTTAATGAATGAATGGATGCATACATACAAAAGAAAATGAATACATCCATGGACGGACAGCACGTATTCAGAGGAATGGCATGAAACTTTGGTTTTGACCAGAGCCCATAGGGTATGCGACTAGATTCCTTGAGGTACATGACTCGATCAGTGTTGCCATTTGAATGAGGGGTTTTAAGTAGCACCTTTATTTAGCTCCCGACACCATGAGACAAAAAATAAGTCATTAAGTTACAGTTACTTCATAACACTCAAAGGTATAAATTCAACATTCTTGTAGCCGAAACATTTTAGGGGACTTGTTGGGTCACACTCTATCTCTGGGAATTGGTCCTTCCCTCTATACCCAGTAAACGTTCTTCCACTTGTATTCATGAAATTTCTCTTCATAAACTTAGTAAGTTTTAGGGTATCTTAGTCTGTTTGTGCTATTATAACAGAAATTATAGACTAGGTGGATTATAAACAACTGAAATTTATTTCTCAGTTCTGGAGGCTGGAAAGCCCAAGATCAAGGGCCAGCAGATTTTGTATCTGGGGAGGACCCACTTCCTGGTTCATACATGGCCATCTTTTCACTGTGTCCTCATATGGTAGAAGGGGGCAGAGGAGCTCTCTAGGGCTTCTTTCATAAGGGCACAAATCACATTCATGAGGGCTCCACCCTTATGACCTAATCACCTCCCAAATGCCGCATCTCTAAACATCGTCACGTTGGAGATTAGGTTTCAACATATGAATTTTGTTGGGGGAGGGCACAAATATTCAGTGTATAGCAACGGGCTTTTCTGTTTCTTGAAAAAGGTTTGACTTTGACTAGATAATCATCCATGCTAAAATGCAAGCTGTAGCTATAGGAGGGGAAAGAGGAGGGACTAAAAGCATAATGACATCCATGGTTTGGGGACATACTGCCATTTTGGGGAATCATCTCTGTGTTCTATATCCTCCAGGATCAGTAGCTCTTTCTGGAGTTGCTCCACAAGTGCTTGTATTAATTCTCAGAAACCTTTCCAGAAAATTTATAATTATGAATACTATTCATCATCCATGTGTTCACCTAGGTAATGATACTGTGCCACTTAGTATTTTAGGCACAAATGATACTAAGCTGAGATGTGGTACAGTGCAGGGATGAAGGCATGAGCTTTAGTGCCAGAATGTTTGTTTTCATATCCCAGGTCTGCCATATGTTAACACTATTTCTGGGTGTGTTGCTTAAGTTCTCCATGCCCAGTTTCCTTATCTCTAAACACGGGGATAATATCTATGATATCAGGTTTTAGGAGGGCTAAATGAGTTAATACATGAAAAATACTTGAAATTTAAAATGTTATCTGGTATACAGTAAGAGCTTAATAAATGTTGGCTATTGTTAAGTCACAATTCATGTCCTCAGGGGCACAGAGTAGAGAAGGAGAGACAAATAACTGACTATAATACACAGTGTCAACAGGTATAGTACCTTTGGGGGTTAAACATACACACAATAAGAACCACAGCTCATTTCTGCTGAAAACACTCATGTGCTCTCCACGGCAGTGAAAACTAACAATTGGTTCAGTAGCTGAAATGACACTCGCAAGCACTTTGTAAAAACAAGATTCAATTCTTCCCAGATACCAGTTTCCTTCTTAAATGTTGCATGATCGCTGATGATCTTTGGCCTATTTATTTACTTGTAACACCTCTTTGAGAGACGTGCCTGAATATTGTTTCAGTCTTGTGCTATTACTTAATTCATGTTTTCTAGTGTGTATATTTTGTCTTTACAACTAAATTATAAATTAGTTTAAAACAGGAAAATCATCTTAAATATGTTTGAACTCCTACAATCTAAACCCATGCTAAATATATTTGCTGAATGACTGAATGAGAAGCCAACTTGGTTAGACTGGTAAGCAAGTCATATTTCTTCCTAGTATTTCTTTTCCTAATTGTGTTGCTTCTGAGTTATTTGAACTTAGAATGCACCACTTTAATCTTTTAATCAGGACCTTTTATGATCATTCTTACATTGGCCCAAAGGCACTCATATCAACTGACTATAATCCATTTGGCTAACAAAACAAACATTTAAACTACTGAAACAAGAACTGGGAACCTGAAGTGTAATGTTGCCTATCTTTGCTTCACTCTGCAGCTTTGAAAACCTTAAATTTGACACTTTGCTCCTTAGTATCTGCATCTATAAAAGGGGAAGAAAATTTCTGACATACTGTTACCTTCCATAGATAAGAAAGGGAAAATGCTCACATGGGCTGATTGACTTTCAATTTTGTCAAGGAAAGAGCCCAAATTTCCCTGCTTTGAATTGGAAGGTCAGCTTCTAAGTTCCCAAAATAAAAAGAGAAAATACGACCATGGGATCTGACTTTACTATGGGGTCATTAATGGGTCTTTCAGTCCATTCTTCTGGAATAGGTCATTCAGGTCAAGAATAACACAACCATACTATGACATCATGCCAAACACCCATAAGTCTGATTCCACTTGTGTTTCAGTTGATTTTGTAAAATGCAATACCAGAAGATCAAAGATTTTTGCCCAGTTATTACAGAAACAGGAGTGTCACTGCTCTTTAGAAAGAAGCCACATATAACTAAAAATGACCTAATGTGAAATTCAATAAAAGCAGAGTATCGGTAGTTTGAAATTTTTATCAAATTTGCTAAGTTTTCTCTCTACTCCAAACCAAATAACCATTCCTTGTTTGCTAAACAGATCTTACATTTACATAAATTTGCTGGCTCTTTTGTTTCCTTTGTATTAGCCAAAACAGGGCTTTTGAAAAAAATATTTAACTGGTCTTTTTGTTCAAGACTGACTTTGCATTTAAATCCAATTGCAAGCAACAGGTCATATTTCACTTAAATAATGTCAGGTAGCCCTATATTAGAGCCATTCTTATAAAAAAAAGTTCCACATTAGGAAAAATGCATTCTGAGAAATAATCAAATACTATAAAAAGGTCAAGTATATGGAAAGTGAAGCTCTGATTTGCAAAACAGCCTCAATAGCCTGCATTCACTTACCAAGGTGGAAGAGATGAGTGGAACTGTGCAAGACCAATGTGTGAAAATCCATTACTCAGCAGGAATGTGCTAACACTCTAATGTTTCTAAATCATGTTTTGATTAATATATAAGATGCATGATGTATATTAAATGTCAAATGTATAATAAAATATATTTTTCTACAGTCAGTAAAATCCAAAGCACACTAGCACACTGTGACCTGTCCTTTTTGTCTAGCAACCAGTCTCAAATTGTTCGCTCCCCCTTTCCCCTGCTTATTTTTGAGATAAAAAATTACATATAGGAAAATGTATACATCTTAAATGTATAACTTGATGAATTTTGATAAAAAAAATACATCCATATAACCACTACCACAATCAATGTAGAACATTTCCAACACCATGGAAAATTCCCCCGTGCCTCCTTCCAGTTAAGCCCCTCGCTCAGAGGTAACCACTGTTCAGATTTCAATTACTATAGCTAAGTTTTTCCTATTCTTATACATCATAGATGCTATGGTTTGAATGTTTTGTCCCCTCCAAAATAACTTAATCTCCTTCAAAATTCAGAGGTTGTCAGTATGATAGTGTTAAGAGGTGGGGCCTTTAAGAGGTAATTAGGCTATGAGGGCTGCTCCCTCTCTGATGGGATTGAGACCCTTTTAAAAGAGGCTTTGGGTAGCATCTAGCTAGTTTGTTCTAGCTTGTCCTTCTGCCTTGTGCCATGTGAGGCCACAGAAAGAAGGGCACTACCAGATTAAATGCCAGCAACTTGATCTTGGACATCCCAGCCTCCAGAACAGTGAGAAATAAATTTATCTTCTTTATAAAATACCCTGCCTGGAATTCTTATAGTTTCATGCCTTAGGTTTAAATCTGTTATCCACCATGAGTTGATTTTTGTGAGAGATGAGAGGTGCAGATCCTGTTTCAGTCTTCTCCATGTGGCTATCCAATTTTCCCACCACCATTTATTGAATGAGGACTCTTTTCCCCACTATATGTTTTTGTCTGCTTTGTCGAAGATCAGATGGCTATAGGAGGATGGTTTTATATCTGGGTTCTCAGTTCTGTTCCATTGGTCTATGTTTCTGTTCTTGTGCCAGCATCATGCTGTTTTAGTTGTTATAGCCTTGTAGTATAGCTTGAAGTCTGGTAAACTGATGCCTCCCAATTTGTTCTTTTTGCTTAAGATTGCTTTTGCTATACAGGGTCTTCTCTGGTTCCATATGAAGTATAGAATTACTTTTTCTAGATCTGCAAAAAATGATGTTGGTATTCTATTAGGATTGCATTGAATCTGTAGATGACTTTGGGTAGTATAGACATTTTAACAATGTTTATTCTGTGACCCATGAGCATGGTATGGTTTGCCACCTCTTTATGTCCTCTACTATTTCCTTCCTCAGTGTTTCACAGTTATTCCTGTATAGGTCTTTTACCTTCTTAGTTAAATATATTCCTAGGTAGTATTTTATTTTCTTTGTTGCTATTGTTAAGGATATTGAGTCTTTGATTTGGTTCTCAGTTTGACAGTTCTTGGTGTTTAGAAATGCTACTGATTTCTGTACATTGATTTTATAATCTGAGACTTTGCTGAATTTGTTTATCAATTACAGTAGTTTCATGGCAGAATCTTGGGAGTTTTCTAGATATAAGATCATATTGTAAGCAAAGAGTGATAGTTTGACCTCTTCTGCCCCCATTTGGATGCCCTTGATTTGCTTCTCTTGTCTGATTGCTCTGGCTAGGACTTCCAGCACTATGTTGAATAGAAGCAGTGATAGAGGGTAACCTTGTCTAGTTCCAGTTCTAAGTGGGAGTGCTTTCAATTTTTCCCCATTCCGTATGCTGTTGGCTGTGGGTTTGTCATATATGGCTTGCATCATTTTTAGGTAAGTCCCATCTATGCCTATTTTGTTAAGTGTTCTTACCATAAAAGGGTGCTGAATTTTATCGAATGCTATTTCTATGTCTATTGAGAGGATCGTATGGTCTTTGGTTTTGCTTCTATTTATGTGGTGAATTACATTTATGGATTTGTGTATGTTGAACCATCCCTGCATCTCTGGGATGAAGCCCACGTGTTCGTGATGGATTATTTTTTTGATAAGCACCTGAATTTGGTTTGCTAGGATTTTGTTGAGAATTTTTGCATCTATGTTCATAAGGGATATTGGTCTGTAGTTTTCTTTTTTTGTGACATCCTTTCCTGGTTTTGGTATCAGGCTGATGTTGCTTTCATAAAACATGTTGGGGAGGAAAAACTCTTACAGACATTGACCTAGGCAAAGAATTTATGAAGAAGATCACAAAGGCAATCACAACAACAACAAAAATAAACAAATGGGACCTGATCAAATTAAAAAGATTCTGCACAGCAAAGGAAACTATCATGACAGCAAATGGACAACCTACAGAGTGGGAGAAAATATTCTCATGTTACACATATGATAAAGGGATGATAACTAGAATCTATATAGAACTCAGGAAAATCAGCAAGAAACAATCAAACAACCCTACCAAAAAGTGGGCAAATGGCATAAACAGAAACTTTTCAAAATAAGACAGACTAATGGCTAGCAAACATATGAAAAAATGCTCAACATCTCTAATCATCAGGGAAATGCAAATCAAAACCACAATGAGATATCACTTATCCCCAGTGAGAATGTCCTTTATCAAAAAGTCCCAAACAATAAATGTTGGCATGGATGCAGAGAGATAGGAACACTCATACACTGCTGGTGGGACTGCAAACTAGTACAACCTCTGTGGAAAGTAATATGGAGATAACTCAAAGAGCTACAAGTAGAATTACCATTTGATCCAGCAATCCCATTACTGGGCATCTACCCAAAGGAAAAAAAACATTCTATAAAAAAGACATCTGCACTAGAATGTTTATAGTAGCACTATTCACAATTGCAAAGATGTGGAAACAATCCAAGTACCCATTAATACATGACTGGATTAATAAAATGTGATATACGTATACCATGGAGTTCTACTCAGCCAGAAAAGCAATGATGATCTAGCACCTCTTGTATTATCCTGGGTAGAGCTGGAGCCCATTATACTAAGTGAAGTATCACAGGAATGGAAAAACAGGTACCACATGTACTCACCATCAAATTGGTATTAACTGATCAACACTTATGTGTGCATACAGTAGTTACACTCATCAGGTACGGGGCATACCATTTGAGGGATGGACATGCTTGAAGCTCTGATTAGGGTGGGGCAAAGGCAATATATGTAACCCAAACATTTGTACCCACGTAATTTGCTGAAATTATACAAAAAATAAATAAATAAAAATAATAAAGTACCCAGTCTGTAGTATTTTGTTTTCATAGCACAAAAGGACTAAGACAATAGTATATATGCTATTTTGTGTCTGACTTCTTTCATTCAATATTATGTTTCAGATTCATCCATATGAATATGTATGCAATGATGATTTTTTTTAAACTGCTAAGTCACATTGCATAGTATATTTGGTTACCTATCCTACTGTTGATGGACATTTGGGGTGATTCCAACATTAGCTAGCTTCAGTAAAGCTGGTATGAACACTCCCATGCATGCCTTTTTGTGGATATTATGTTTTCATTTGTCTTACATAAATATACAGAAGTAGAGTCACTGGGTCATAAGGTAGGTGTGTATGTGACTTTACAATAAATAGTCAAACTTTTTCCAAAGCAGTTGTACTGATTCACATGGCCATCATCAAAAAGATGAGGATTCTGGTTGTTCTGCATTCTTGCCAACAGTTGGTGTTGTCAGTATTTCATTATATCCATTCCACTGAGTGTGTATATTTCATTGTGATTGTGATTTGCATTGCCCTGATAAATAATGATGCTGATAACTTTGTTTACATGTTTATTGCCCTTCTTATATCTTCCTCTGTGAAGTGTTAAGTTTTTTTGCCCATTTGAAAAACTGAATTGCCTCTTTATTATTGATATGTAGGAGTTCTCTATATATTCTAGATACCAGTCTTTCATCAAATATGTATTGCAAATATTTCCTCCTAGTATATGGCTTGCTTTTACAATTTCTTAATGGTGTCTTTTGATGAAAATAAATGTAAAATTTTGATGAAATATACCTTATTTCTTTCATTTTATGTTTAATACTGTTTATATCCCCTCTAAGAAATTTTTGCCTATCCTAGTCCATAATAATGCTAAAGATTTTCTCCTATGCTTTTGCTAAAAGCTTGATATTTTCAGCTTTTAAGTTTAGGTCCATTATTCATTTTGAATTAATTTTTGTGTGCAGTGTGAAGTAGTGATCAAAGTTCACTTTTTTCCCACATGTTTATCCAGTTTTTTTCCTAGCATACCTGTTAAAAAAGCTTCCCCCATTGTATTGATTTGGCAATTTTGTAAAAAGAAAATATATGTATGATTATATTTCTGATCTCAGTTCTGTTTCATACCTCTATTTTGTCCTTTCTTATACCAGTACCACATTGCACTGTCTTACTACTGTAGCCTTATTTTAAGTCTTGAAATCAGGTAGTGTAAGTCCTATTTAATCTCATTCTTCTTTTCAAAAGTCTTGAGCCCTTTGCATTTTACATATATTTGAAAATCTGCCTGCCAATATCCACAAAGAGCCTGCTGCAATTTTAAATGGTATTGCACTAAACCTGTAAATCAATTTTGGGAGAGTTGTCATCTTTAACAATACTGAGCTTCCAACCCACCTACATGGCCTATCTTTCCATTTACTTAGGCCTAATTAATTTCTCTGAGCAGTACTTTGTGGTTTTAAGCATAAAGGTTTTGCATGTATTTTGTTAAATGCCTCTGTTGTGTTTTCATATGTTTAATGTTATAAAAAGTATTGTTTTTTATTTCAATCTCAAATTGTTACTAGTATATAGAAATACAATTGATTTTTGTATAAAGGATACCATCATCTTGCTAAATTCACTCATTAGTTATAATAAGTGTATTGTAGATTATTTAGAATTAAAAAAATTGTGAACAGTTTTAATTCTTTCTTTCCAAGTTTTTTGTATTATTTTTCTTTTCTTATTGTACCAACTAGGTCACACAGTAAAATATTGTACAGAGGTGCAAACATCCTTGACTTGTTCCTAATCTAAACAGAAAAGTATTTGCTATTTCACCATTAACTAAAATGCTAATTTTAGGTTTATTATGGATATCCTTTATCAGATTAAGGAAGTTCCTTCTCTTCCTAATTTGCTAAAAGTTTTTAATCACAGATGAGTGTTTTATTTTGTCAAATGCTTTTTATGACTCCATTGAGCTGATGATATAGTTTTCTTTTTTTTTTCTGTTATTGTGGCATATTGCATTGATTGATTTTCAAATGTCAAACCAACCTTATTTTCCTAGGATAAATCTGTCTGCTAATACTGTATTTATCTTTTTTGTATATTACTGGATTTGATTTGCTAATACATTGTTAGAGAATTTTACATCAACATTAACATTTATGAGACATATTCATCTGTACTATTTTTTCTTGTAACATCTTTTTTCTTAAGCTTTGGTATAAGATTATAATGGTCTGGTCTAAAAACAAATTGGAAAGTATTCTTTCCTCTGTTTTTTGAAAGATTTTATGTAAGATTGTTATTATTTCTTCCTTAAATGCTTGACAGAACTCATTAATGAAAAAAAATAGGCCTTGAGTTTGTTTTGTAGGAGAAATATTAATAGAAATAAAGCTATTAAGATTTTTTATTTATTCTATTTCTTCTTGTGAAATTTAAAAGTTGCATTGCCTTTCATCTAGGTTGCTGAATTTACTGGCATAAAGTTGTTGATAATATTCTCTTTTATCCCGTTACTATCTGTAGGCTCTATAATAATAACCTATCTTTTATTCTTGGCATCAATAATTTGTGTTTTGTCTATTCTTATTCTCTTCATTAGTACTACTAGGGGTTTAATAAAATCATTAATCTTTTCAAAAAATTAGATTTTGTCTTTATTTTTTCTATATCATTAATTTTGGTCTTCAGTTTTATAATTTCGTTCTATCTACTTATTTGGGGTTTAATTTATTCTTCTCTTTTAGAATCTTAAAGGGGAAACTTAGTTGATTGATTTTAAACCTTTCTTGTTCTTTAATAATGTAAATGTACAAATTTCTCTCTAAGCATTACTTTAGCTGCATCCCACAAATTCTGAGGTTTTTTTTTCAGCATAGTTTGGGTTTGAAATATTTTCCAATTTCCTTGTTGATGTCTTCTCTGACTTATAGATTTTTCAGAAGTACATTTGTTTGCAAGTATTTAATGATTTTTGTAGGTATCTTATTATTGATTTCTAATTTAGTTCCATTGTCACCAGAAAGCATATTGTGTAACATTTTAATCTTTTGAAATTAACTGAGACTTTTTTTTGACCTAGAATATGATTTATCTTGGTAAATAGTCTGTCTGCACTTGAAAAGAATGTGTATTTTGAGGTTGTTGGCTGTATGCTCTATAAATGCCAATCAGATCAAGGTGATTGATTGTGTTGATCAAATCTTATATATCCTTGCTGATTTTTTTTGGGGGGGGGGTCTAAGTGTTCTGTCAAACACCAAGAGGGACATTTTAAAATCTTCAATCATGTGTGTAGATTTTCCTATTTCTCCTTACGGTATGTCAGATTTTGCTTTATGTATTGTTAAGCTTTGTTATCAGGTTCGTATACATTTATGATACTTTTGTCTTATTATTAACTCTTTCATCATTACAAACTATCTTTATCTCTGGCGATACTTGTCTTGAAGTTTACCTGGTATGATATTAGGAGAACCAAGCCAATTTTCTTATGCTTACTGATTGCATGCCATATCTTTTTCCGCCCTTTTACTATAAAATTTAAGCATGTCTTTGTATTTAAAGGATGTGTCTTGCAGACAACATAAAATTTAGTGTTACTTTTTATTCATTCTATAAACTTGAATTTAGTCAATTAACATGTAATGTAATTATCCATACATTTGTTTGTATACCTACTATTTTATTTTTTGTTTTCTATTTGTCCCATTTCTGTTTTATATTCCTGTCCTCTCTTTGTGTCTTCTTTTGGATACATACTTTTAAAAATATTCCATTTAATTTTTCTAAAGGCTTTTTAGATATATCTTCTCAAATACCTTCAGAGATTACAATACACACACACACACATACACACACACACACACCCTTAACTTGTAATAGTCTATCTAGAATATATCATTTCACATGATATAGAAGTATTTTACAACTATATAATTCCATTAACTTCTCCCATCCTTTGTGTTCATTAATATATTTTTCACCTATTTATAAGCCTCATAATACAATGTTGAAATTTTGCATTAAACATCAGTTATTTGTAAAGAAATTTAGAAAACCATCTTCCATACTTACTCTCTTATTTACCATTTCTGGTGTTCTTCATTTCTTCCTCTAGATGTGGAATTTCATCTGGTGTCATTTCGTTCGTCTTGAAGAATGCTTTTAGCGTTTCTTATAGTGTAGGTCTGCTGGTATCAAATTCCCTCAGCTTTCATTGATCTGAAAATGTGTTTATTTCCCTTTCATTTATGAAGGATGTTTTTGTTGGACATATAACTATATGTGGACTTGTTTTTCTTTCAAGACTCTAAAGATATTGACACATTTTGTTCAGCATCAGTGTTCTAATGCTGCCATAACAAATTACCACAAACTTAGTGGCTTAAAACAACACGAATTTATTATCTCACAGTTCTATAGGTCAGAAGTTCAGGTGCAGCATAGTATAACTGTTCTTTTTCTCAGCAACTCACAAGACCAAAATCAAGGCATTGGCAGAGATTCACTCCATCTGGAGGCTCTAGCAGAGAATCCACTTGTTCAATCCAGCTGTTGGCAAAATTCAGTCCCTTGCAGTTGCAGGATGAAGGTCCAGTTTCCTTGCTGTCAGTTGAGGGCTGTTCTCACCGTATAGAAGCTACCTCATTCCTTGCCTTGTGGTCCCCATCCTCTACCTTCAAAGCTAGCAACAGTGGTTCAAGTCCTATCACACTTCAAATCTCTCTTCTCTGACTACAGCTGAGCCCACATGGAAAACCCAGGATAAGCTGCCTTCTCCAGGCCCACACCCTGTATCACATCTGCAAAGTTCATTTTGTCATGCAAAGGAACATATTCACAGGTTCAGGTGATTAGGACATGGACATCTGGGATAGAAGCACATTATTCTGCCAACCACAGACTTCACTCTGGTGAGAACTCAGCTGCCATTTTAATAGTTGTTCTGTGCGAAACATATAGACGTAGATCTCAATAAATGTGGTACTCTTTTTCAAAAGATCAAATCCCTTCCAGTTTCTGCCAGCTTTTGTTTCTCTCTACAGTCTTCAACATTTTATTTTTTATATTTCTTGAGATTTTATATAGTTATCTGGGGAGAGTCAGCCATTACCAGAATTGGAAACTCCCTCTTCCTCTGCCTTGGTTTTAAAATTGGAGAAATAGTATTACTATTGTTCATAATAGTGAAATTACTGATAATAAGATAATTAAATTTGTAATTATTGATAATAGGATAATTAAATTAAGATTGTCTTATATTTAATCCATCCCAAAGATTGGCAGACTGAAGCCACATAAAATAAATGGAACATACGAATATAATCGAATGAGAAATTTTCAAGTGATTTAGCAAGTTTAAGTCCCAGCTCTATCATTGTTAGTTGTGTTATCAAAGGCACACTTGATTACATTCTCTGATCCTCAACTTCTTTATTTGTAAGGTATCAATAATAAAATTATGGACATATGCATTAAATAAAATTATATCTATAAAAGCACTTAGCATATGGCTTGGCATATAACATCTTTTAAATAAAGGTTGGCTTAATCTGAATCACTTTCAAAATTATGGTCTAAAACCAAATTTAAAAATATGTATTCTCAACTGCAGGGAACATGCCCTCTGAAGGGGATATCAGAAACTCTGGGGCACTTTTTCACATCACATATGCCCTTTGGAGATCTTCCACTGTAAGGAGGAAACGTCATCTTTCTCTCCCCTGGTCAGGAACCAGTGGTTCAGATAGATTTAGAAATGTGTAGCAGGCTGCTAAAAATGTTTTTGAAAGGTGATTTTCCTAAACCAGTATTTTGTAAAAACAAACTGGTGATATGGATATAAACTTCAGTATATATCCAGATCACCTGAAGGGCTTGTTGAAATATAGATTGCTGGGACTCATTCTGAGTTTTTGGCTCAGTAGGTCTGGTGTGGTGCCCAAGAATTTGCATTTCTAACAAGTTTCCAGGTGGTGCTGATGTTGCCAGATCAGATAGGGACCACACTTTGAGAACCATTACCCTAAGAGCTCAAGAATAATAAAAGACAACCAAAGTACCCATCCATAAAGCATACTTTGGGGCCACTGTCTAAAATGAATTGCTAGGTATGGATTAACTATGACCTAGTCTGGCAAGGATAATATGAAAGAACATGCAGTGAACTCACCAATGCAAATTAGTATGACAAAAAATAGCCAACATTCACCAAATGATTTGCCACATGCTTTGCATTGTGGGAAGTGCTTTACTTTGATCATCTCCTCTAAACTTCACAACTACCCTAGGAGGTGTCCCATTTACAGAAAAGGAAATGGAAGCTCAGAGAGGTTACATAACATGTCCAATGTCCAGGGCTGGTTAAGTGGCAGAGTAAGATCTGCCCTATGCTATACTAGGCATCGCAGAAAACAAAGCAGTTCTGTTCAATCCTTCCAAGGTTGGCTAGATCCTGTTCTCCAGGCACTGGGATTCAGAAAAAATTCAGACCTGGTGTTTGTTCTCAGGAAGTTTACTTTCTAACAGGAGAAACTGGTAAGTCTGCAGTCTTTGTGAAGATTTTGGGGGGGGGGGGAAAGAAAGAAAACTGTTTTGATATTTGATGTAATTGTTGCTTCTGCAGAAGAGAATTGCTTCACCTAGGCCTGGGGTATAAGTGTAAGGGAAGGTGGTGATGGGGTGATCAGGTTGGGTGTTGAAGTAATTAGTCTGGTAAGGATGACAGCAAAGGCCTTTTAATAGGCTTTCAGCCAAACCCTGGCTACATGTGAGAAATTTTACTGGGGTATAATTGACAAACAAAAATTGTATATATTCAAGGTGTACAACATGAGATTTGATATACATATATGTTGTAAAATGATTATCACAATCAAATTAATGCATTTATCATTATACTTAGTTACAATATTTGTGTGTATTTGGTGTGGACACTTAAGATCTATTCTCTTAGCAAATTTTAACTGAACCAACTACAGTCACCATGTTATCATCAGAGACCCAGAACTTGCTCATCTTATCACCAAAAATTTGTAGCCTTTGACAAATATCTCTCCCTCCCCCCACCCAGCTCTTGGCAATCACTGTTCTACTCTGGAAAACTGTGGATATAGAGTTTTCCCAGCATCATTTATTGAAGAGATTATCCTTTCCCTGGGAAGCTTTAAAAAAATATAGATGCGTGAGCCTCACTTGACCAATTGAATCAGAATCTCTAGAGTTTTAACCCAGCAATCTGTATTTTTAAAAAGCTCATGTGATTCTAACTTGCATCCAAAGTTGAGAAGCACTGCTTTTAAATAGTTGTTAAAATAAGTTGTTAGTAGAAATTATGATCATGTAACTCACCTGGGCTGAGTTCAAAGTATTTCCTAAATTTCCCTGATAACTGAAATCACCTGGGCACTTCAAAAAGAATCAGCATCTGAGTGGCCCTCCCCTGAAAATTTTGTTCCAGTAAGTCAGGTAAATTGAGAATATAAGAAAAACAGTTCTCAAAGTGTTTTCTGGGGGAAAAACAGCATCAGCATTGCCTGAGAACTGGTTAAAAATGCAAATCTGTGGGCCCTACTCTAAACCTACTAAATCAGCAGTTCTGAGGGTGTAGCCCAGGAATCTGTGTTTTAAATAATCACATGTGATTCTGATACACATTTGAGAAAAAATTCAGAATCACTGGTTAGAGAGCTAGGTCAAGTCAAAGTCACCAGTTCAGTCTGCGTAAAACAAGAACCTTTATTATGTCCACAGACTCTACTTTTAATCTAGGCCTTCGGACAAAGGGAAATGATCCAGTGTCCCTCAGTAGTATGCTGAAGAACAGAAATGCATGCCTTGGTGGATGGTGGCCAGAGGCAGCACATCGTTCATATTAATATCATTAAAAACACTCTTTCCACTAGAGGCTAAGCTATTAGAGTGACTGCCATAAAAAAGATATTAATCATCCTTGCAGAAGGTTATATGTGGGGCACTTTCGAGGACCTTTAAGACAGTCAGAGAGTCTGGGATGGAGAGCAGACAAGAGTCAACAGGTTTGATTCCTGTTTTCAAACTGAGGGTGAAAAATGTGTTCCCAGATTACACATTTCAAGGCTTTGCACAGAAGCTTTGTGTTGCTTCAGGAACGTTTAAAGTACCCAGTGGGAACATCTTGGCATAGAATTTGCTGTTATCCATCTGGCTACCTCGGTGAAGTCATGTACATATTCCAAGCCACTGGCAGGCAACAGGAATTCAGGTTCAAGTTCAAGGCCAGTGCATAAGGTCACCACCACTTTCCAGCCATTTCCTGTACCTCTTGCTGTTACTTTAATTTTTCTCCTCTTTAAGTCCCCTTACAAACAATGGTGTGGCATTTTAATACCCACCCAACAGAGGATATGAAATCAGCTCCAGGACTTTTGTTCAAGAAAATGGCAGGATGAATATCAGGGAGCTTTTAGATAAGACCATGTGGTTTTAATTTCATCCACAGGAAGTCACCATCAATCTTGCCCTCAAGAGGATAAACTGGTCAATACCCTCTGGAACCACCTTATAGGTTAAAGTTCAAATTCCTAAGCTTGTCCTTCAAGACTCTTCAGATGGCAGCTAACATGTATCCTCAGCTTCATTCTTCACCACTTTCCCCCAGGTACACTAAAGTATCTGTCACTACCTGAATGCTGCACATTCTCTCATTCTGCTAGATATAAGCTTTGTGGGAACTGGGATTTTAATTGTTGCTTTATCCTTAGTGCCTGGAACAGCACATAATAGGCATTCCATAAATATGTAATTCTCTGTGCTCTTCCACATTCTGTCTTATGGGTTAGATGTTGCTCACTTGCCCACTTGGCAAATGCCTTCCCAGCCCCAGCTCTAGACCACTGCAGGCAGAGGGAGCTCTTGATTGCAGCCCTAGTAATGCTGTATTGTGGACACATCATAAATGTTCTCACTTCAACCTCCCTAACTAGGGGGTGAGGGTTGTGAAGGGAGGGTCCACCTCCTTGTCAATATGCACCTTCAGGGATTCATGGCTCATGCTCCGGAAACACTAATCATCGGCGAATGATTCCAGCGTGGCATCCCATTAGGACTCTATGGTCTCTGTCCTTCCCAGGACGTGAGGCCAGTTCTTAACTGGTTATGGCATTCAGCAGTTCAGGTCTGCGGAAGCCCTGAGTGTGCAGATCAACACTCAACATGCACAGTGGAGCCAGGTTGGCTCTGCTATTTCTCGGCACTGTGGCAGCTACTCCGCTTGTTACTCTATGTACCTTGATACTCTAGATCAGAAAACACACTGACTTGTACTAGTTGATTCCACTAGTTCCAAAAGGAGAAGAGAATGATAAAACCATGCCATTTTGAAAGTTTATCCTTTTTAAATATATTTTTTAGAATAAAAGAGAAGCATTTTTTTCTGAATCTTTCTTATATATAAGTAATTTATAGTAAAACTTTACTAATTCAGACTCATGAGAAAGTCATTCTGAATTAATGTAAACATGAATTATGGCATATTCCTAAATTCTGTACAAGTAACCAATTTAAGATTTCAGAATCGTATTATTCATTAGGGAAAAAGATTTATAAGGAGCATACTAAAGAGTAGTTCTCAAAAAAGAAAAAAGTTTAGGCCCTTGTGTTACCAAGCTTGTCTACATTAATAGCACTAATGTGTTTGGAAGCAGTTTGTTCTCTCAATGGAGGTAAACAACTCACTTGTATTTTTTTTTCATTGTGTTTCTTTTTTTTTTTTTTTCAGGAAAAATCCTTTGTTTCACTAATAGTATTATATAAAATAAATCTGAGTCTATACTCTTTGGGAAGTATTATTGATTACAATTTTCAATCGGTATTTTGCTATTTTAAACATGATAAACAATCCTGCACACAGCACAGAGGAAATAAAATAAACATTTCCAGCATCCAGGAGCTTACAAGGTTTTCTTTTTTTAAAAGTAGCTTTTTCAAAACTCTGCTGCTTGTGGCCCCTTCGGGCCTGCTGGAGGTGGGGAATTCGGGGAAGGAGAAGTGGGCAAAGCTCCAGATCCCCCTTTTCCCACTGACACTTCAAAGACCTCAGGTTCATGTTGCTTTGCAAACAAGTTGGGTTCCACATGAGAATGAGTTTGAATAAAGTGTTCTGTAATAGGGGGGAAAAAAAACTTTGAAAGTCACTGTTTAACAACAGTGACAGACACGTAGAGGACATCTAGACAGGAAAATAAAAATATTACACTGATACATAAATAGACCCTGAAAGATTTACATCCCCTGCAGGCCAAGGTTAAATGTATTTTATTGGTGCAGAGCAGTGTAACTGTCGAAATGGGTAGAGAGCTGAGGGAAGGGAGCTGTCACCTCCCTGCTCATCTACCCAAGAAGGCCTCACGGAGGAAGGAAGAACTGAAGGGCTGTTGGATGAAAGGAAGACAGCTTAGCAGGGTGCAGAAGGGAAAAGCAGGATATTCCCAGCCCAGGTCAAAATTGCAAATGGACTCCATGATTATTAAAAAACAAAATCTTGCTGCTAAATCCATTAATGGTCATAAAACCGTCACCCTCCTCCTCATTAGACAAGATTGTTCTCTTATTCTCTCTGCTTTCAGCAATGTCAGCGATTTCACACCCTCTTTCCTGCCTTCCTTGAGCTCTCCCGTCCTCTCCTGACCCTTGTCATTCTTCTCTTTCTGTGAGGACTCCCTTGTAACCTCAGTTGGACGTTTCAGCAACTACAGATTGCTGCTTAAACATGAAACCCACTCAAGATTACTTTATCAACCCTTCATGGTAGCCAAAGAAGCTTGACGAGGACCTGGGGCTGAGCTGAGTGGAATGAACCATCAGTGCCTGCACTGCAAAAAGGAAAAGCCAATGCTCCAATTTCACTGTGAAGCACCCCAGGCAGAAATCTGTGGGGGAGCTTGTTAAGGAAAAATGGTCTGTATTACGCTCTGGCTGAGGCTGAAAGGCCTGGGCAGCTCTGCCTCCTGGGAGGAGGGAAAGTTTGAAGAAGTGACACCAGGCTAAGCAATCCAACTCTAGGTGGGAAACTTGACAATTCTTTAAAAAGAAGTTATTGCAGCTGTATATCTTCAGTTTTTTACTTTTGTACATAAACACTCCTTGATGATTTCCTGATTCCTTTAAATGTCATTCCTGGTATTCAGCATCTATCCCATTATTGTCTTTTAATAAGTGCCTACTGACTATACAGACCATGCTAGACACTTTGCATATTCTATCCTTTGTAACTGTTTAAGGATGTTTGATGAATGGCAAAAGACAAAAGTGACTTTCTATGTCTCTTTCCTTATGTATTAAAGCACCCTTATTAACTGAAATTTCTTTTATGGAAATGGTTTTTCAGATAACTTCATGCTCAAGATGTCTCATTAACTTGGATCTACCTCTTTAACATATACAACAAACTCAAAAGAGTGAGAACAAAAATAGAAAAATCTTTGGTAAAATTTTAAAGTTAAAGATTAAATTGTCTTGTTTCAATGAACATTTTCTCATTATGAACCTTCCAAGTATAGAATTTAAAAGATCCCTATGAATCTAAGCCATCATTAAATGTTAGTAAGAAACTTAATAATATAAAGGCATTAAAAGACAATATGAGTAAATGGTTATTAGGCTATTATATATGCAGTTAACTCTTTTAAGCCCTAAGCAAGAAAAATGGTTTAAATCATATTAAAAGCAACCACTGAATATTTATAGGGTACCTGCTCTATGCCTAGCACTCTGTTTGGCACCAGAGAAGTTCAAGTCTGGACCCTCAAATCCTTTACTTTTGTTGAAGAGGTAAGACCTAAACACATGGGAAAAGGAGAAATATTTCCCATATTCTTTTTTGAAGTTTCTCCTATCTAGCTTTTTGTATGAGTTTTTTTTTTTTTTAATGTTCTGTTTGTTTGAATTAAAAGAAAGAGCACGACAGTTTCTAGAATTTACTATTACAGTATGGGGGTATTACTATTATTATGGGATTATACTGTACTATTACCACATGAGCCAATACAGTATTGTTAGTATTATGTTGTTACCATACATGTGCTATTCATCCAGAATCTGAGTTACATACAAATCCGACCTAAAGACGTTCTCAGGAACATATCTTGTCTGTAAGCTAGGGGACCACCTGTATTTACTATGGAGCAAAGTAGTGACTTGATTAATATTTTTCTTCTATTATTTTTCCTCTTCCACTGAAATAATTGTCCAATTTTTTTGAACCTACAGCCAATTCTTCTCAAACATCTGTAAAATGCCTCTCAATATAATTTCAATGTAATTTCCTACATGGCCCAAAACTATTGAGTCATCATTGGCTTAAGTTTTTTGTAAACTTTTCTCTGGAGCCCTGAATATTTCTGCTCCAGTGTGGGCTGAGTGCTCTACGCTTGCTACTCAGATGTCATCCTGGGACTTCCCTTTGCCTTCATCTTAGAAATTTGTTTCCTTTTCTCCTGTATTGGGTCACCTGCTCCCTAGATCTCATATCTTGTTTTACTCCCTGGTTTTTGTGGCATATATTACTAATAGCTGCTAATGGTTTCATTGAGAAGACATGCAATTCTGATACCCAGTTCTCTGAAATGCTTAGGATAGTTCTGATTTTCCTGGTATTTTGGAATATTACCAGATGGTGTGTGCTTCAGTATGGGTCTCTTTTTCATTTCACAGGTTCCAGATTTCTGTTGCTTTCCTACCCTTATTGGCCTGCCTCTGGATCCACAGACCTGTCTTTGCAGCTTCCAGTCATCCTGGAGCCTTGGAGATTCTCACATCCAGGCTCTGCTTCATCAGCCACGATTGGCAGCCTTGGATTTGCAGCCAATTCCAATGCAAGCTAAGAATTCCAGGTACGAACCAGTGAGTGTGTCCTTCTGCCATGATTTGTCTTTCCCAGAGATGACATGGCGGGAGTCATAAATTAGCCTGTTCCTTGTGTCCTGTCCCTGAGATCTCTCTTCTCATCTGATACAGAACTTCCTCAGCTCTGTTCTCAGCAATAATAAAGACTATGAATGCCTAAACTTACTCAGCAACATTAACTGCTATTCCAACTGATGACTAGTGTGTCATGGCATTTATTTAAAACCTAACCTAATTTTAAGCATAAAATATCAAATACTTTTTAATAAGTTTTCTTATTTTCTCCACCAATAGAGAAGATATAGATAAACATTGGAGGGAGGGAGCTCAAATTTGTACAGCAAAAACTACTTAAAAAGGCCTAATAGCATGGCAGCTAAGAATCCAGGTGGCGGAGTCAGACTTCCAGGTTTAAATGCTGGCTGTCACACTTAACCAGCTGTAGGGTCTCGTGAAACTTACCTAACCCCTCTAAACCTACTTCCTCATCTGCAAAATGGTGCTGATAATAGTATATATCTCACACAGTTATCATGAAAACTAAATAAGGTAAACATATTTGTCGCTTAGCAGGAGAGGCAGCTATTATTACTGTCCTTGGCTGACACTAATTATGGGACTAACAAAATTGCTTACTCCAAGTCTTGGGGTTCTTTTGTTTGTTTGTTTGGTTGGTTTCTTCATTTGCAAAATGAGAATACTGAGAGCGCTTGCTTCCCAGGTTGATTCTGAAGAACGAACGGTTAAAGAATGATAAAGCACTTGCCCAGTGTCTGAACACAGTAAGCACTGAATAACACACACACACACACACACACACACACACACACACACACACACTACTCGTTAGTCAAATATTTTTAGCTGACTTATCTAGGCCAGAGATTGTGTTTCTGGGTCAAAATTCAGTGTCTTGTGCCACATGTTACTGCTACTGGATTCCAAGCAACTCCCCTTCCTTTCATTTTAAATAAGAACCCTTTTTGTCATCTGATTTTATTTTCTGGTGTCCCTTTCAATTAAAAAAGAAGAGTCTGCTTCTCTATGACACTCATGGGCCATATATCTTTATTTTTACACTGCATGGGTCTTTGATACTTTTGGCATCTGGTCACTCCTTTCCTGCATGTAAATAACTGCCATTCTCTATGCCCTTATCTTGATGGGAGCCTCTCAGGAGTGGGCTTTTTATTCCAATCACCACCCCCATCCCAGGTGTTAATGGGCTAGGAACATATCCTAGCAGAGAGAACTTGTGCCTGGTTGTAGCAGACTCCAATTGAGAAACAATGGCTTAGCAGAATGGAGACTAATTCAAACCTGCAGGTCCGTTTTTATGATGCTATTTTATCATCTCATGTTAAAGAAAAAGGTAAAATAGGAAGTGGAACTGAATGATAAATGCTGCCAATAAAACGATAGCATCAAGTACCCTGCTCCAAAGGGATACCAAATGACCCCCAAAAGACTTTTACTGAGGTTCAAAGAGTTCCCATTTCTGAAATACTAAGTACAATATTTTTTACAGAGTAAATAGAGCCCAAGAGATAGTAAGTCATTTAAACACTTCTCTCCTTTTCCCTTTAGTTAAGAGGAGCCAACTTAATATATTTTTCTTCCAGTTGAGCCCAGGGGACACTATTCACTGCTGGGGGGCTATAAAAGGTATTTGGGAGCCTAACCAACAGCCAAAGATGGATGGCAGGTTCCGCAGCAACCACGGGTTCATCCGAGGGATGCGTATTAAGTGCCCGCCCTTTTACACAGCTTTTTGACACACATCCCTTTTGGATCTGACCCCTTTAATTTTCGTGTGGTAACTTGCAGTTCATGATGCCTTGGGGCCAGTAATAATAAGTTCATGTCTGAGATTACACATCTGATATTTATAAAAACACAAATACTCCAGAACTTTCTCCAGGCAGGAAATGACAAATCTTTGGTAAGCTATTTTCAGGACTTAAACAAACGTCGGTGACGAACTAACCATTGAGAGTAAAACGATGTTGCCTTACTGCATATTGAAACCAGTCCCTCCTAACAAAAATGCCAAAAGTCATTATCTGTACAATTTAATACTGTGCAGTAAGTCCCTGGCAATCCCCCGTAATCTGCAGCTTACACGGGACTGCACTGAGCGGGCCATGAGATAATATGGGCTGACTTAATTAGACTCTGGGATGCCGGAAAATTGTGACTCTCTAAGTCCAACTTTGTTATTTCCCCACCAATTCCAGTTGGAAAATATGATCTCAGGTGATAACATTTCCTTAACTTTTATGTATCTCCTTTTATTACATCAGAGGAGGCTGGTGGAGTGGTGGTGCTGGTGGCCAGTGACAGTTCTGGTATGTTTTCTTTTAAAAACTACTCAACTTTAGCATTTGCCAGAAAGTATTGTTAAGGCCTCTGAGATTCAAAGTCCCCCGAAGCCATGCTACATTTTTAGCATTAAAGGTACAGATTCTTAATCGCATTTACCTCTGGTATAAATGAGAGAAACAAAGAGAGCTATAACTTGAATTCTTGGTAAAGGATGACCTGTCGTAAAATGCTTATTCTTGTCTCTGTGAACTATTAAGAACCAACTATTCCAGAAAAGGATTTTAAGTTGATAAAATACATGATCGTAACACTTTGGGAGGCTAAGGCAGGAGAATTGCTTGAGGTCAGGAGTTCGAGACCAGCCTGAGCAACACAGTGAGACCACATCTCTACAAAAAACACAAAAATTAGCCAGGTATATTGACATGCACCTGTAGTCCCAGCTACTTGGGAGGCTGAGGCAGGAGGCTCTCTTGAGCCCAGGAGTTTGAGGTTGCTGTGAGCTATAATGATGCCACTGTACTCCAACCTGGGTGAGAGAATGAGACCCTATCTCAAAAAAAAAAAATTAAAAAAAATGACGAAAACCATAACTCATTTTATTATTACCTTTTAAAAAATGTTTATATGTAATTCATTTTTTAAATTTTTACTTTGAAGATTTCAAACATAGAGAAGTTGAAAGAATGATACAATGCAACATTGAGATTGCCACATATACTTTATTTCTATGTATATCCATCCATATATTAATATAGATGTATAATATTTATTTTTGCTGAAACATTTGGAAGTAATTTTCTGGCATTGTGACAATTAACCTCTGAATTGTATGGTGTGAATTCTCCTACATCCCCCAAATACCATTATCACATCTACAAAAGATAAAAATAATTCCCTAATATCATCTAATATCTAGTCCATATTAAATTTTCCTTGTTATCTAAAAGCTTGTTTTATTACAGCTTATTTATTTGAACCAGAATCTAATCAAGGTTCACATATTGCATTTGGTCATTATGTTCCCATACTCTCTTTTAATCTAGAACAGTTCCCACAGACGTTGTGTTTATTAGCTTGTTTTAAAGATCTTGACTTTCTCAAGAGATTAGACTAGTTGTCTTACAGAATGTTTCACGTTTTGAATTTGCCCAATTGTCTGTTTCTTTGAAATGTCACTTAACTTGTTCTTTTATTTCCTGACTTTTCTGTCAACTAGAAGTTACACCTGAAGACGTGCTTAGATGCAAACTAACAGTTTTGGCCAGGATGCTTTACCGATTATGCATTTCATGTCATATTGCATCATTATCAGGAGGCATATGATGCTAGGTGATATTAGTAATGCCAAGTTTAGTCAATTAAGGTGATAAGTGACAGCATTCTCTATGGTAAGGTACATTGTCCCTTTTTTGTTAATACATTCAAAAGAAACAAAATCTGTATCTATTTTGATGTTACTTAAGATATTGTGTATAAATCACTATGGATTCATCCAGCACAATAATTTTTAAACTCAGACCCCTGGATGAGCTTGGAGTATATACACGAACTCTTTAAAATTGCTTGCAAAATGTTGTGTGCAGGCATATTCCTGGGGAAAATGACATTGAAGCCATTTCCAAAGGGGATGAAGACACAAAAGTTGATTAAGAACAACAGTTGCAGGTCAAAGTCTTCATTCTTGAATTCTATTAATATTTTAACGCCATCCACATTGCCCTCTCCTTTCCCCTTACACTGTGACCTCTCAATAATGATTTACTGACCTGTGCCCTCCTTGCCACAATTAATGAACCCATCACTTTTGGACTGCAAAGTTGTGTGGCTCATGCTGACTGTGACAGTGATACACAGTGCAGTATATAGGCTGACACTTATAAACACATTAACAAAATGTTACTGAAACAGCAGCACACCACACACATACATAGCAAGGGGAAAAAGGGAGAGTGAATGGGAGGAGAGGAGAAAAAGAGTCGGCCAGATGCTGTGATCTAAGCTGATGCTGATACCGATAAGAGGAAGGGAGAAGAAGCGCAGAAGGAGGAGGAGAGAGGAGGCAGGAAGATAACAAAGGCGGGGAGCAGGGAGAAGGAAGGACGTAGATGTCTATTTAATCTAAGCAAACTAGAGGACGCCTGGCAAGCCTTCCTCCTCCTCTTATAACCCATGGGGATTCCCATAAAACACTTGCTTACTCAGCTTCCTCCCGCCATTACGCTCCTTCCACTGGGTCTTATTTATGACGTGACTTCAATCTGAAAAATCCTGCAGAATGAAGAACCCTGGGATATGAGAGACGGGGGTGCGGAGCTCAGTTCAGATCCCCTCTGGATCCCACTGACAAGTCCTCAGAGGTTTCCTCAGAAAGGCCTCAAACATTACCACAGCCTTTTCCCTGCCCTTCAAGTCCAAGACAGGCCCAGCCTTCCAATATCCCCATCAGGCAGTGCCACCATTAGCTTATGTGGCACCTTTGTGCAAATTTGGAAAAAAGCAGCCCATCTGGGCAGATGAATTAGACGAAAGTACCCAGCCCTGGGCAGACACGGTCCCACTGGCACCCAGCCTGGCCACCAGAGCCTGGGCAGGATTCTGGCCCTCCTCACCCTGGGGCTGGGCACCACTGTGTTATTTTTAACGTACCAAACAAAAGACCACAATAAGTAGATGCTTGGAAAACAATTCAAGCAAGAACTTCCCTTGCTTTCTGTTTCCAATATTAGAAGAAACCTGAAGAATCCAAGTTTATAAACATACTGCTGCTAAGCATCCCACTCCGCTAATAAAGTGGATTCTTTTTGAACTTTAAGAAAACCACTCCACATCAACATGGGAATCAGATGGTTTTTGGCGTGAAATTTCAGGTTGGCGATTACAGGTATTTCATTCATATTGGTTCATTTATCCCCAATAATGCCTCTGTGTTTCATAATGAAAACCTCAGCACAGGAACTCTCCCTGTAAGCCCATGCAGCTGGATGACAACTTAGATTCATGGTTCTGAGTCTGGTAACTGATTTTTCCTATTAGCTTCAAGGAAATATTTTCCCCATTATTTTAAGTTTAGTACAGTTTAATATGGCTATTACAATATATCACCTCCTCCTGCACCCCACTCCCCAACCCATTTTTGGCCTATTAGAAGCACCATATTCCTTATTTAGTACTTGCAAATCCTTCAGTTGCATAGTCTATATAAGTAACTCATGCAGTGTCTAGAACTAAGACCCACTTTATGGGCAGAAGGTAATATATCTTGACAATAACTAGTTAAACAGAAGTTTATTTTCCTTCCTAAATGGGCCAGAGCCCACATTACAATCCTGCAGAGGGGAAATAAGACCAAATAGCATATAAGGTTCTCGGTATCTTGTTTTCCCCATGATTCTTCATTTGCTTACTCTGGTACAGCCTGAGAAAAATTGTGAGGTCAGCAAAGTTCATCTTCTTTAGCTCTTTGCATGTGACTTTCAGTGTTCTCCTCCAAGCTAGGCACCCAGAACCTCCTTGTCACCAGCAGCCACACTGCACTGGCCTGGCCCAGGCAATCTTCTTTTTAAGATAATGGCTGCCTGTCTACTCAATAACATGAGTTTTTAAGTTAACTAACTAGTCTCTAGTTCTTCTAGATGACACACACCTCCTCTGGAGTTGACCCTGTTAGTTTTCTAGACTAGGAGTCAGCAAACTCCAACCTGTGGACAAAATCTAGCTGGCAGCTTGTTTTTTTACATAAAGTTTTATTGGAACATAGCCACACCCTGTTTGTGTATATATTGTCTGTGGCTGCTTTTACCCTATGACGGCAGAGTTGACTAGTTGTGTCTGGCCCTTTACGGAAAAAGTTTGACAACTCTGATGTAGACAACAGCTTCTCTTCCCTGCTGGTGTACAGAACTTCAGTCATCTGGCATTTTTTCACTTAGAGCTGATTCCATTTTCATTGACACATCTTGCCTATTAATACATATGGATGCCACCTGCCATTTCCCAACTCAAAGGCATGATTCGAATGGTAGAAATGTCAGGTGTGCTCTAAGGATGGTGTGATAATGTGATTAAAATAACTTGCCTGGCTCCTGAATATGCAGCGCTGCAAGCTTACTACTGTGAATGTGACCTGTTACCACTTTCTGGATGCCATTTATGTCCACATAGAATAAGAAGCCTCAGGCCGGTTATTTACTGTTTTGCAGAATGACGAAGTGAGGAAAATTGGCTCTGGGGTCAGCAAGACCTGGATTTTATACCAGGCTATATAATTTTCTGGCTGTGTGACCTTTGGCTAGTTATTAATCTCCCTAGGCCTCAGTTTCCACATTCCAAAAGAGCATATTGCATACAGTTGTGCCATGTTTTTGTTGTTGCTTCTTTTGCTAACCACTTAACCCCTGTCTCCTAACATGCGTTACTTTGTAGACCTGAGCTCTGATCGTTTGGTCAACTGGGCCACGTTTAAGGAAGGAAGATACCACTTTCTGTACAGAGATGCTGAGAGATGAAAATGAGATAAATTAGGAGGTAAGGGCTGGCATTTAGTACTTCCTCAAAGAACTGAATATGCCTCCTCTTCTTTTTCCAGTTGATTCTACTCTAATCTTGAAATCTCCAACTCCTCGACAACCATGACTGGCTTTGAGTCCCTAAGACTGAGAATTTGCCTGCTACTCTGGTTTCCTATTAACTGCCTTGATTAGCCTCTGATCGGACTGCTATGCTACCTATTCCAAGATGGCAAGCAGGGTGAGACCTCTGCTGATTACCTGGTATTTACCTTCTCCAGCCCTGCCTAGTACCTGGACTTTGTATGAACTCTTAAATTAATGGTTCTTGGAGGGCTACCCTGAAGCTTTCTTTGGGAGCTGATCACCCAGATCCATATCCTTCTTTGGATTGATACTCGCAGTGACCAAATGACCAACTTCTGCCTTGGGTAACATTCTAGTGCCCAATATTGTTCTGACCCAGTCTGGTCCATCTCCGGCTGACCACGCCCTGCTTCTGAGTGTCAGACCTGCTCCAGTTTCCTTGGGTCACCACCTGCTTCACACAGTTCTTACTACCTTATGTATGTGATTCTTGAAATATGAATGCTGAGATATCTCATGAACAATACTATAAAGAGTAAAGGCACATCCCTGTGTGAAGGGGCAGACTCTCATCTGAAAGGCAAGGTCATTTTTGCTATCTAGAGGTATGCTTTCTGGACTATAAAACAGAATTTAAAGAGATTCTCTTAGAGATGTGTGTGTGTGTGTGTGTGTGTGTGTGTGTATGTGTGTGTGTGTCACAGGATGGGGAGAAGTTGTCTTTCGTCTCGACTGTAATGGTGGCAAGACTCCAGCAGTCAGATCTTCAGAGTCAAATGTAAAGACAGACAAAGGGAGTCTATGTAAAGTGCTTATAAAATGGTTCAGTCTTCTTGGGGGTAGAGTATACATTTCAAGATAGCAAGTTGAGAAGGACAGTACAAAAGAGCCACATTCACTGCTATATCTTCAGCACATAGAATAGGGCCTGGCATGCTATAGGTACTTAATAAATATTTATTGAGCAAATGAATAAATGAGAGCACCAGAGCCTCCAGTTTGTAAGTGAGCTTCTGTTCCCTGAGGAACCACTTGATGCTACTGAAGGGTCATAACTTGCTCAGGTATAGATATGAAATCCCTGTTAACTTTCTAGTAACTGCTATCAGTGGCTATCAAGCTTTATTTTGGTTCTTGGGTTTTAATCTCATTTACTTTAGAACTTGAATCTCATATTTAATTCTTAGCTCTCTTCTTCTCCTCTTTCTCACCTCCACTGCATCCCTAGCTAGATGACTTAGGGTAAAATCTGATCTCTCACCCAATTCATAAATCAGCTTTCAACCCTGGGCCCTTACCCATTCTGTGATAGACTAGGATGAAGGTGAAACACTGCCTGTGCCATTCTGTCATTGGTTGTCATTTCTAGGTCTAACACTGGATGGTATACACTGAAGCTGTGTGGTTGGCTTCTGAACCTAGTTATTTTGTGGGGCTCGTGTATTGGTTTGAGGGAAGATCCAATTGTGACCTTTAGCTTCACAGCTCCTATAAGAGAGATCCCTCTCTCAGGCCTGACTTCTCCTTACCCTTCCCAAGGCCCAACCCTGGCTAGTAGCTTTGTGGGGGTGGGAAGTGGAGGATGGATTCTTGCTGGGTGGTTCAACCCTAGCCACCTTCTTCATGTCCATGTGATCTATGGTGACCTCTCAGAGGCTCAACACATCAAGCAGTGGGAATACAAACATCCTCCTTGCTGACCCTTCTCAGAGCTTTGCCGTCTTGCTCCTGTCTCTTTCTCCAAACCCCTGAAACACCAGAAAAAAAAAAAAGGCAGTCCTCTAGCAGAACAACTTTCAAGGCAAAGCTAAACCTCAGCCCTGACTTAATGGGAGTGGTGATGGGGGCTGTATAGACACCCCTGGTTTCTCTGAAGGGGCTCAGACAGCCCAAATTGAATCTCCCTTCTGTTAAATTGTATGTGTCCTTGCTGTCAGTCATCTTATACCCCTTGATGATTAAGATTCTTAACCAGTCCAATCTTGTTGGGCTGGGAAGGCACAGACACACTTACATCAAGAAATTATCCTTTTTCAACATGCTCTGAAGAATTTGCCAACTTTCTTCTCAACAATGTGCCATCTCCATTTGCTATAATGGGGGGGGGGACCTCAATAAATATCTCTCACTAGCTGGTTTCCTTTGTAATCACTGTATTTATTTCCATGCTGTTTTCCCTTGAATCAAAAACTGGACACTTTGTTGAAATTTCCAGCCTTTCCTGGGAAATCAGGGGAAAAAAAGATGTAATACTTGGGCCAAAATGTTAAAGGAAGAGCTGGTGCCTCTTTAGGTGTCAGCAGTGGAATCAGAGTGAAAAACTTCAAGGAAAAAAGGAACTCAGGAACAAGGAAGATCATTTTGTCAGCCTTTCCTCCCCAACGTGATCGTCTCTGCCAGAGCCAGGTCTGGGAAGATCGGGGGTTTGTGGTAACGGTGCCTTTCCAGCTGACTGAGGCTTCGGCCCTGGCTACCGGGCAGTCTTCCCTGTTAATAGCATGTAGGCTCCTTGGGAAACAACCTCTTTCTCCAACAATTTTACATGCCACTCTGTTGTTCTAATTATTATGGTTGTTTGAAATCTGAATCATTCTATTATTTCAATTCTTTCTCCCATCCTTGGGTTTTGGTAAGCTGGGATGGTTAATTTTATGTGTCAACTTACCTGGGCCGCAGGTACCCAGATATTTGGTTAAACGTTATTCTGTATGTCTGTGAGGGTGCTTTGCTTTCATGCTCTCTCTTTTTCTGTCTGTCTTTGAACTGGGACCTTGGTCTTCTCCTACGTTCAAACTCAGAATTGTACTGGAACCTACACCATTGGCTCTCCTAGTTCTCAGCCCTTCAAACTCAGACCGGAACTGCACCACTGGCTCTTCCCACTCTCCTGCTTGCCAACTCCTGGGACATCTCAGCATCCGTAATTATGTGCCAGTTTCTTATGATAAATTTTATATATATACGTGTGTGTTAGTTCTGTTTCTCTGGCAAACCCAGACGAATTCTACTCCCCCTAACTTAGACTCATATATTAATAATTAACAGTTTAAAGTAATCTTCAAGATGATCTGGTGTAATCATTTTGAATGTAAGGAATCAAGGGCTAGAAAGACTAAGCAGCTAGAAATTTAAGGGAGGGGCATTTTAGAAGTGAGAGAGGTATAGAAGTGCTGTGACAATAAATTCTCCATATATACATGACTGACTGTTAAACTGTACTTGCCTGACAAAAATTGAAAGCCGGAGACATGCAAGAATATGCTGTACCTTTGAATGTGTTCTCAAGCCACACAAGGCTTAATGACAAGGATAGAAATTATACTGCCTTGACTGAGCATAACCTATGCCCAGCTGTTGGTTGCCTGACCACTAACTCACACAGGTACAAGGGAGATGCTTAGAAAATCGTACTTCAAAAAAGAGAAGAGAAAAGAAAGAAACGAACTAAGGAGGGAGATCAGCAGCTACACACCTGGAGGAAGACATTTCATTTCGGAAAAATTTCAGGAAATTTAATTGTCTACAAAGCAAAGCAAACAACAATAACCCCTGAAATACAAAAAAAAATCTACGATTGCTACAATATGTTACCTATGGTGTCCACATTTTAACCAAATATTACCAGGCATTTAAAGAAAAAATAAAGTATGACTCATTTTCACACATATTTTAAAAAATAACACTCAACAGAAAGAATGTGACTCCAAGTTGGCCTGTATGTTGGATTTAGCAAAAACTTTAAAGTAGGTATTATAAATGTGTTAAAAGACTTAACAGAAAATATGCTCAAAGAATTAAAGGAAAAATACACTAACTAAACACATAGAATATATCCACAAAAAAAGAGAAACTAAAAAAATAGTAAATTAGAAACCCTAAAACTGAACCTCAAATAAACAACAGATTTGAGAATAAATAAAAATCAGTAAACTTTAAGATAGATAAATGGAACGTATTAGATCTGAAACACAGAGAAAAAATATTGAAGGTAAATGAACATAGTCCTGAGGTATTTCAACATGCAAGTCATTGTAGTCTCAAAAGAAAGAGATATAGGAAGAGACAGAAAAATATTGGTAGAAAAAAAGTCTAAAACTTAAGAAATTTGTTCTGAAATATTAACTAAGTTTGATTAGATAATCCAATCAGCTAACGTTAACTAATTCCTAATTAATTGATTTCATTAACTAATATTAACACATTAACTGCCAAGAGAGTTGTATTTAACTCACTCTAGTTTTGTCCCCAGGGCTACATAAAGCATGTATAAAATTTTACTTTTTGATGTTCTTATTGTTAAAATTAATATTGACAATATAATTCTAAAAACATGGATTAAATGAATAGAAGTCAATAAATTTTGTTTCTCTATTTATGTTTACCTTTGAATTACACTGAAAGCTTTTATTCTCTTTTTGTAATAAAACACTGTGGCCCCAAGGAAAAGTTTCTGATTTTTTTTTGTGGCAGTCAATGTGTTAACTAAGATGCTCAACAAACCCCAAGTAGGAAAAATCAATGAGAACCATACCTAGTCTGACATTGTAGTCAAAATGCTCAAGGCAAAAATTAAGAAAGAATTCTTAAAAACATCAAGAGAAAAAAATATACAGGCATACTTCACTTTATTGTGTTTCCCTTTATTGTGCTTTGTAGAGATTGTGTTTTTCACATTGAAGGTTTGTGGCATCCCTGTATTGAACAAGCCAATCAGTGCTATTTTTCCAACAGCATGTGCTTAGTTCTTGTCTCTGTATCACATTTTGGTAATTCTCTTCAAACGTTTTCATTATCATTATTATTATTATGGTGTTCAGTGATCAGTAATATTTGCTGTTACTATCGTAATTTTGGGGCACCATGAACCCTACCCATATAACACAGCAAACTGAATTGATAAATGTTGTATGTGTTCTGACTGATCCACCATCTGGCCTTTCCCCCACCTCTCTTCCTCTCCTTGGGCCTCCCTATTCCCTGAGATATAATATTGAAATCAGGCCAGTTAATAATCCTAAATGGCCTCTAAGAATTCAAGTAAGAGTCTCACTTCTCTTATATTAAATCAAAAGCTTCTGATAAATGATTAAGCTTAGTGAGGAAGGCACGTCAAAAGCCAAGACAGGCCAAAAGATAGGCCTCTAATGCCAAACAGTTAGCCAAGTTGTGAAAGCAAAGGAAAAGTTCTTAAAGAAAATGAAAAGAGCTGCTCCAGTGAAATGTGAATGATAAGAAAGCAAAACAGCATTATTATTGATATGGAGGTTTCAGTGGTCTGGATAGAAGAGCAAACCAACCATAGCATTCCCTTAAGCCAAAGCTTAATCCAGAGCAGGAACCTAACTCTCTTCAATTCTATGAAGACTGACAGAGGTGAGGAAGCTGCAGAAGAATAGTTGGAAGCTAGCAGAGGTTGGTTCATGAGGTTTAAGGAAAGAGGCTTTCTCTATAAAAGTGAAAGGTGAAGAAGCAAGTGCTGATATAGAAGCTGCAGCAAGTTATCCAGAAGATCTAGCTAAGATCACTGATGAAGATGGCTACACTAAGAAACAGATTTTCAATGTAGATGAAACAGCTTTCTATTGGAAGAAGATGTCATCTAGGACCTTCATAGCTACCGAGGAGAAGTCAATGCCTGGTTTCATAGCTTCAAAGGACACCCTGACTCTCTTGTCAGGGGCTAATGCAGCTGATGATTTGAAGTTGAAGCCAATGCTCACTGACCATTACAAAAATACTAGAGCCCTTAAGAATTATGCTAAATCAACTCTGCCTGTGCTCTATAAATGGAACAACAAAGTTGGATGACAGCACATCTGTTTACAGCATGGTTTACTGAATATATTAAGTCCACTGTTAAGACCTACTATTAAAAAAAAAAAAGATTCTTTTCAAAATATTGCTGCTCATTGACAATGTACCTAGTCACCCAAGAGCTGGAGATACAGCTTTCCTTGTATATCTGATGGAGATGTACAAGGAAATTAATGTTTATCTGGCTAACAAAACATCCATTCTGCAGCCTGTGGAATAAGGAGTAATTCTGACTTTCAAGTTTTATTATTTAAGAAATACATTTCATAATTCTATAGCTGCTATAGATAGCGATTCTTCTGATGAATCTGGGCAAAGTAAATTGGGAACCTTCTGAAAAGGATTCACCATTCTAGATGTCAAGAACATTTATGACTCATGGGAGGAGATCAAAATATCAACATGAACAGGAGTTTGGAACAAGTTCATTCCAACCCTCATGGATGACTTTGAGCACTCAAGACTTCATTAGAGGACATCACTGCATCACTGCGGAGGAGGTAGAAATAGCAATATATCTACAATTAGAAGTGGAGCCTGAAAATATAATTGAATTGCTGCAATCTCATGATAAAACTTGAGTGGATGAGGAGTTGCTTATTATGGATAAACAAAGAGATTTCTTGACATACAATCTA
>RJWJ010004206.1:0-77865 GCA_004363605.1 Indri indri
TGTACAGAATCAGCCACATGCTCCCCAGTATGGCACAGAGATGAGGTAAGTCCTTGGAGTGGATGTAGCTGGGAGGAAGGGGGGTGCATGGGATCTGCTTCCAGGTGAGCAACTCGGTGAGACCTTGGAATACACCCCAACTTCTAATATATTCAAAAGGAAGGGGGATGTTCAAAGGTCTGCTTTAACACCTTTAAGACAGGCAGTGGTGGCGGGCGGGAGATACTTAATATTACAAATAACACTGTTTTCTTATCTTTAAAGAGCATATTTGTAATTTGCTAATAGTTAAAAGATATCATACGTGTAAAATACTTAGAGTAGCTGTCTTCATTGTGAGTAGGTTCCCAAATTCTCTTCATTTCTGTTGTATTTTCCCTTAGAGATGGAGCTAGATTTAAGCAGAAACATTTGTAATTTTTTTGTGGTGGTGGTAAGGAAAATAAGAACAGGCAATTGAAGGATTAATAAGTCAATCTAGGAATTTTAATTTTAAAGTACTAACTTTAAAAAATAGCTAAAAAGCCAAAATCCATTAAAGAAAAGCAACCAAATGTGTATAAAATGCACATATACTTTATTTCACATATTTCTATTTTTATATAAGAGAATGTGTTTTTCTAATCATTCTCATTTGCCTGCTCATTGGGCTGTTCATTCATTTTAAACCGTTCTGCATTTCTCTGTGCAAGAAATTCTGAGTGGATAATTTTGATTAGTAGCTCTTTCTAAGATGTGGATACACATCTTTTTGTTCTTATTTTCAACTGTTACAGTTTTACTTTTTATTTAAATACGACTTTTCATTTTATGACTTGTGATGTAGACTAATGTCTTTGATGTGAGCCATTAATGCAGAGATTTGATCATATTATATTGACAAATGCATGAAATACATTCATTTATTCCTTTAATAAGAAATGTCATACCGTAGGCATTTAATAAGTAATTGTACATGAGAAAATGAAGGTCTGTCAGTGTCTCTGTTAAGTAAAAGCAACAAATCATGTAATTTTTATCTTTGTAAAGAGATAGGTCTTTTGGAGTTAATGGTATGATAAGAAAAATCTAGAAGATTTTTATGAAAGTGATGGGTAAAATGAGTAGACTGTTGCAGGCAGTATGGCTCCACCATAGCTCCCTGGCAATCTTACCTTTCTCCACTTTGGCTGCATAGGAAAGGTGATCACAGTTCTTCTGGTATGTGCGTGATCCTCCCTAGTACCTGGCAGGAAGGCAGTTATGTGAAGAGCTGTCATAAGGCTATCTCTTCCTCACCTGGTAAATTGCAGAAGACTGCTAGGAGGCAGTTTCTCATCTGTCTCCTGGTTTCAGTCAAGCCTAGGACTTTCTATCTTGGCTACAGCTGCAATCTATAAAACTGCTTGGCCGTAGTTTAGAGTTGGCTTTCTGAAGATGGGGCACACCACCACTCATGATGTCTATCATTTGGCTCCACTCATTTGGTGTGGTGCTGTGGAACTAGGGTTGTGAAGAGCTGTTCCTGTTGGTGAGAGTATTAAGCTTTCTGACTCCATCTGGCTAGATTGCCTCCCTAGCAGGTGAACCTCTGTATGAGCTGTAACCCAATCCAGTGGCTGCCAAAAGGCTGCTGCTTAGGGATTGCTTGATTACTTGACAGACGCAGAGAATGTCATTAATAATAATCTACCATCCTGTGTAGATGGTAGGACCCTCACCATTGCTTGACTTACAGTAATTTTTAGTCAATTTCATATGTTTCCTTCTGTATATTTCTTTCTTTCTTCAAGTATATGATCTTCTCTTTTGCTTTGCTAGGTGGTTGGAGGTTTCTTCATTTATCTCCTTTCTGTATATATGCACTTGTGAATATTTACATATACATATACATATATGCACTTGTGAATATTTATTAAAATAGTAAACACGGTATAACTAAAAACGTTTTTAAAATTTCATGAAAAAAGAGGAGGAACTAAAATGCATTTTTTTTTAGGAGAGGAATGGTGTTTGTGGGTATTCTTGGCAATTTTTTCTCCATTCTCTGCTAACATTCTAAATATGTTTGTCATTTAATTTATCCTAGAAAGTGATCAGCTATGAACTCGCCTTCTCTTTCCCCTAAGTCAATTCGTTCTTTTCTGAAGCTCATGTAACTTCACTGCTCATTTACTCTTGACCTCATCTTCTTTCTCTGCCTCTGAGAACAATTTGAATATTAAAGTCTTGTGTTACCTTTTATTTTTAATATTTCCTTTTCTCCTGGATCTTTTTTGACATCATATCATTGTGGTCAGGGGTCCTTTATCATTATAAGAATAAACAAGCTGGAAAGTAATTGAAGCTTAAACCCAATATTTTCTTATATTTCATTAACAAACTTCTTGAAGAGTAGAAAACAGCCAACACTCATTTCTCCCATTTGTTTACACTTCACTTGTTTCTCAACCCACCATCATCTGGACTGTACTCTATGCATTCTACTGAAATAGTGAATAAGGTCATATATGACAATCACAAATTTTCATCTTTTTTATACATGCATTTGCATATTTATAACACCTAGAATGCAGAATTATTCTAGATTTTTCCTCTAACTGTATGCACTGTTTTCTAAATATGGTCTTTGAGCATCTTCCTTGTCTTTCTCTAAATATAGAACTTTTTTAATTTCTTTACTTGAATCTCTTTATCATTTGCTTACCTTTAAGATCTCATCTACTTTCCAAGCTTTAATAATTACATTTTTGTGCTTTAATGATCACACCTGTATTTATAGCCTATATATTCTATTCTCCTGAGCTACATTTCCAGCTATTTATAAGGAATTTTTTATTGGATACGTTAGCAGCCCCTTAGAATTAACACATCTAAATACTGCTCAATATCTTCAATATCCATATGCTTCTCTTATGCATTCCTTATCTCTGCCATAAATATATGTATTTTCCCAATCCTTCTAGAAGCACCATGCAAGCCTTTTCTACACTTGCCAACTACTCCTTCAGCCATTTGGCAAGTCCTGTTTACTTTTCCCATGTCCCTTAAAACAATCTTTTTTCTCACTGCGACTGTCCTAGTTTAGGCTCTTGTTGCAACTCTTAAAATAGACCTTCTATTGACGAACTTATTGCCAATATTCCTCCTACACATAGGTCTCACTTCTATGTTTGATATGCTCAGGTAGATATTCATAACTATCACTTTCCTCTCTACTGGGAAAGCCCAGTGTTGCTTTGGTGCCCTAAGAAAAATGACTCTCTGTAGTCCCTCAGGATTAATGACAATAGGTCTAATTTGGTCATGTTTGTTTTATTTCCCCTGACAGTAATTGTTTTTATCAGGGCCTGTGACCCATTCCTGGCCAAGTGTACCTGATGAGAAATTTTCTGTAGGCTCCTGGGGAAGGTTTTACTTATAGACTAAAAGAGATGCAAGGTTGGAAGTGCCCCTGTTTTTAACAGGACATCACATTTCTACATGTGAAGCTTAGAACTGGTATAGCTATCTTTCAGCCATGAAGGAAGGTATCACCAGTACATAGAGATGACAAGGCACTTGGGTTGAAAGCCTCTGGTCTTTAATGAAATGATTGAGCAATTGAATTTGCCAATCCTGAAACCACATTATCTCTAGTAACTCTTAGAGAACATAACAAACCACTTACATTTAAAGCCTTTTTAAGTCGATTAAGTTGGTTTATGTTTGGCTGTTATTTATAGCCAAAAGTATAACGGTTGCAGCTCAAGTCATTTCATTTTATTGTTTTAATTGTTCTCAATCCTTCTAGAGTATATTGTAACATTCTTTGCATAGTATTTAAGATCCTGTATGAACTGACCACAATATACTTTTCTGGTATTATCTTCCAAAAGTACTCTTTGCACCTTTTATCGTCTATTCAAAGTAACACATTAATTCACTGTTCATGAATGTATTTTAGGCTCTTTCTCCAATTTGCCTGGCAACATTTTACCTTCTAATTATAATGGCTTTTCCTACCATCAAATCTTATTTTTTCTATTGAAATGATTATGATCTTACAAGTCCAAATTCAAAAACTACAATCTTAATGAAATTGCCTTATTCCTCTGGTTAGAATTTAAAAACTCTACATATGTTAGGCATATATGTCATGTCATAATTTTCTTCCAGCACTTGTGGTCTCTCTTGGAAACTTTGTGCATTGTGTCTTCTTTCTCTTTGCAGATTCAATTGTACATAGCAATGTAATTACCTATGAAGTTGTTAGTAAAATTATGCTCTGTACCTGAAACACAGCAAATTAAAAAAACAAAGCAAAACAGAACCTTGAACCTCTTAGCCCAAGGAAGAGGGACACATGCTGAAATTTATTCCCACTTTTTAGGGTATAGGGATTATGAATTTTGTATTATACCTCAGAGAAATTTTATACTTGTGTACCAGGACACATTTACACAAAATGTGCATTGCAGCATTGTTTGTATTATGAAATAATTACAATGACCTAAGTGTCCATCTATACAAGAATAAAAACAATAAACTCTAATTCATACTACTAAATGTTAAATAGCCATTAATATAAATGAAATAAACCTGTATGTGTTAATATGGGTAGAGCTTAAAAACTTAACACTGAATGAGAAGAGAAATTGTATAAAATGTGATTTAGAAATTTTAATGTTAAGAGGATAATCAATATCAGGAAGGAGACCTGAAACAAACACCTTGACTTTAAGGAAAGAAGTTTTGACTTCAAAACTGTAAACTGATACACACATCTCTTTTTTTAGAACATCAAAGTAAAATAATACCTCTTCTTAACTGACACTGGTGAGATATCATGGTATCCAAAAAATATGAAAATGTATCTTCTTCCTCAATCCCCTTAGTGTGACTTAGATTATCTGCATATCCAGATCTCCTCACTACTGTCTTTCTTCCTGTCTCAGCAAGAGAAATTTTTCTCCCTATTCAAAGCTAATCGTTGTCCCTGTGTTGCAGATATCATTCATCCTATTGTCTTGGGAACTTTAAATCCACAATTATTTATTCACTCCCTTTTCTATTCAAGTGTTTTACTCATGCTGCCTTCATTGTCTAAATACCATTTACTCCCTGGTTCATGGCAACATTCTCTCTGTTCTCCAGCATTTACTTGGCTATTTTAGCATCTCCCAAGAAATCTCATCCACCAAATCCAGTAAACACTCTTTGAAAATTATTTTTTTCTTGATGCCAACCGTTGCATATTATTTGACCAACTCCTTTATAATAGAAACCCTGTTTTCATTTCCTGTTTTTTTACACAAATATTGTATATTAGTTTTAGATTTACAAAAAAGTTCAGGATATAGTATAGAAAGTTTTTGTATGTTCTACACTCAGTTTCTCCTATTATTACCACCATATGTTAATATGGTACATTGGTGTCAATTAGTGAAACAATATTGATACATTATTATTAAATAAAGTCCATTCTGTTCCAGGATCCCATCTAGGATAACACATCACATTTGGCTGTCTTGTATCCTTAGGATTCTCTTGGTTATGTCAGTCTCTGAAACTTCCCTTGTTTTAATGACTTTAAATGTTTTGAGGAGTGCCACTTTAACATTTTGTAGAATATCCCTTAATTGAGATTTACCTGATGATTTCGTTATGATTAGATTAGAGTTATATTAATAGATTTTTGGCGGAAAGCTAGATAAGTAAAGTGTCATTCTCAATGCATTATATTAA
Organism: Indri indri; assembly: GCA_004363605.1. Taxonomy (NCBI): domain Eukaryota; kingdom Metazoa; phylum Chordata; class Mammalia; order Primates; family Indriidae; genus Indri; species Indri indri. The sequence continues at coordinate 5,707 of RJWJ010004206.1, forward strand.
AGATATATGCTAGCAGCATGATTTATCACTGTTGATAATAACTCTGATGAAGTTTAACATCACACTAAAGTTACTCTTTTGCCCCCTTTCCATTCTGTAGTCTTTGGAAGGAAGTTGCTATGCACAGCCCACATTTAAAGAATGGGATTTACATTACACCTGTTTGAGTACCTGCATAAATTACTCGTAATTCTTCTGCACAGGGAAAATTGTCTATTTTTTTATCTATCTATCTATCCACTTATTCCTTCATTTGTATCAGTATGCACTCATGGATATTTATTTTATACTTTGGGTTACAATCCAACACAACTTTATTTTGTTGCTCAAATTGTTCCAGCTTTGGCCATTGGAAAGTCTTTCAGTTGGCTCTTGTGTGTCTTTGACATATTCCCATCATCGTGGTTTTGTTTTCCCTTTTTTTAAAGTATTTTCTTATTTTTTGGCAGTAAGAAGATGCTCCAGGGTCGCCTTGTATCCTTCCTACCTCAGGCTTAGTGTCAGACATTTCTTCAAGAAACCCTGGCTGTTGATATTGGAGAATGATGTTGGAAACCAATATCTGGGTGGTTTCCCTTACTTATTTTTTTAAGCATTGTTTGTTTCTGTTTTTCTCACCTTATTATTTCTCCCTCGCTTCCTTTATGTGCTCTTTCCTGTCTATCCTATGCACTAATTTTTTTTTTCTTGTTTGATAGTTATTTGTTGTTATTGTTCTTATTCTGCATTTATACCCTCTTCTGGGTATCTTCACCATTAGAAAGTAACAATTATCCTCTTATATTCATATTTAATAAGTGTGGAAATTGGGTTAGGGGAAATCATATGAAGGTTTCTTCTGTTTTGTCCCTAACTGGGCAGTTACTGAGGAGGGTGGTTCATTCTACTCTCGACCCTCCTGCTTTCAAATACAATGAAATGGGAGATTGGAGAGAACCCGATATTTATTGGGTTACGTTTTTCCATAAGATAGACCTAAAATGTTGAGACCATGCTGCCCATGACTGGCACATTCTCCATTAGTCTGTCAGTCAATCTGCTCAGGTGGAATGGTCTGCCTTGTTCTTCTGGTCTCCAGGCCAATAGACATGAGTTATCTTTGAATCTCCTACAAGGTGTCCTCTCACTGTTTCAGCTTTCTGGAATAGTATTTGGTGGGTAAACTCTAACCAGTGAAGTGGTCCTTTGAGCTTCTACTCTTATTTCAAGTCTATTTGCATTTTTCAATCTATCCTTGTGAAGCAGCCCTACTTCTAGGGGTTTAGATCTTCAGTTGGTCTATTTATAAAATAGATACTTTTATTCTGAGTCCTATTTCCCCTTGATTAAAACACTGGTGAGCAGTAAGAATGAACCTTAAGCTCCCTAATTTGAGCAATTATTTAGTCCCATGATTTAAATATACAATTACATGTTCACTATAAATAATATGTATCTCTAGTCTAAATCAGTTTCCCAAAATTTAAGACTTAGAATTTTATATAAGATGCAGTCACTCAGGTGTCCTCCATACATCAGAAGATCATCATGTCAAAGCTTTGCTCATACTTTCACTTCTTACTCTTCCTACATTCTGATTATTCTTACCATCCACCTGTTCACTCAAGCAGGAAACATGGGATCCATCCTTAGCAACTTCTTTTCTTTGCCCCTCTAATTCAGTGAATAAGCATACCCAGTTAATTCTGCTATCCTAATGTACACATGTTTCTTTAAAGTCTCTTAAACGATTCTTCAGTGTCTTTCTTTCACCACTACTCTTAGGGAAACTTGCTTAGATTAGCATACAAAATTCTAACTCCTTACCTTCAATTATAATTTCTCTAATTTATTCTCTGGACTACTGCCAGTATGATCCTTCCAAAATATAAAGTTTGTCATAACACTCTATTGCCTTCAGGATAAAGTTAACAGTCAACTGCCTTCTTTTTTTTTCCAGTCATAGCATATAAGATACTCAGCTAACTCCAAACTCAGTACTTTTTCAGGTAGTATTCCTTTGGCCTGGCATGCCCTTCCCTCTCCATGTTTAGTATCCTGTGTTTATTACTACCTTCTTTTATCTTCTGGTTCACTCACTCATCTGTTAAGACTTAGCTCAGTAGTAAAACCCATCCAACTGTAAGGCGTGAGGTAATGGACATTTTCTCTGGGCTTCTGGATCCCCCACCATGTGCCTGACTCTGTAGCAGCTCTCCTAGATTTAGGCAATAATCTGTATTTATTATCTGTGTATTAATTAAGGAAAGATGATGCACTTCATTCTAGAATCAAGCACAAATTTGGGCACATTGGTGAGGATGGATAAATGTTTGCTGAATAAAGGAACTAATAGTGATAAAAAATTTTGAGCTATTGGTAAAACTAATTGCTGACGATATAGCGTAGAAGGCACACTAGTGTCCATGCCAAGGGGCACTGTTTCAATAATCACTATCAGGCTCTTCTCCATTTTTTGATTTGTATGATTAATATTTTTTAATTCATATATAATTACCTTAAAAAGAGTCCTTTATCCTCTAACTACATACTCCCCAAACCAAATTTTACCTCAACCCCCTATGTATCAGTTAGAGTAATTTTGGCTTATTGTAATAAAAATAATCCTAATTCAAACTAGTTTACAAACACAGAAATCTGTTATTTCACATAGTAAGGTATCTGGATCTATGGGGGGCTTTATAATTGGTGTATCAGGGCTCTAATTTCTTTAGAATTTTTGGTGGAACCGAAATCTCTACATGATTCATCCTCAAGCTCTGACAGGGAACTGCAGAATTCCCAGGACTCACATCAGACATGACAATATCCTGAAAAATCTGGCTGTTTCTTCCACATTTCCCTTGTAGGAGAAGGAAAACTATTCCCGCATTTCTTTGTTTTTCTATCACCTCAAGACTCATTAGCAATCTTTAAGTAATATATGCATCTTAATTTACATTTTTCCCCAAGCTGACCCTGAGACAAGAATTCAAGTGCAGTAATTTATATGAAAAATGATTGCAGGAAGCCCTATGAGGGTGTGATAGGGATGCAGAGTAAGTAGGCAAACAGAGTGAGTTACACTCTGGGTAAGGGAGTTCAATCCTGCCCAGGGTCCTTTCATGGACTGCACAGAATACACCTAAGAATGGTCTCACCACCAAGCAAGAAAAGCTGGTAGATTTATACATTGAATTTTATCTTTCTCTAGGAGATAGCTTGTGCTCCCTGGCACTTCTGTTAATCTTGCTCATGGTCAAGGACCTCATTTTGGCAAGAAATCATTAGGCAGACAGATGTAGGTGATTCAGGTAGGAAGTTGTTGGTATACACAGAAACTAGCCACTAAAGATGCAGATGACATTTTGGGTGGGCAAAATAGTACAGGACAAAAATAATGTTTGCTACAAAGCCCTTTCCAGAAGAATTCACCATCAGGATGAATTGAAAAGTAATTATTAACTTTGGCTTCTCAATTTGATGGTGGATATCTAGAGTATCAACCACTATAGTTACTATGCCCTCTATAAATGGTTTGTGGGTTTATACTGAGGAAATGAAACTAAGCTAAATAGTTATGGTTGGTTTTCAGTATTATTTAACTTTCCATCTAGTGAGATCAAGAAAGACAAAATATAGGTCAGTCTAATATTATAATATCTGATTGATTTCTCTGTTTTTGCTAAAGCCTCCAATTACCATGCTTGGTTTTATTTCTCTTAGAATTCTGATTTTTACTATTCTTATTTTTCCAACTATTAGCTAAATGCCTCCACAATAAAAAATTAAGATCCTGAAAAGGGTCAATGTTATTTTCCCCCAATTTTTAAAAAAACGACATATAGAAAAGACAAAAATTAATTCAAGGATTTAAAAGTTTTTAACATTTCGCTTTGTTTTCTTTCTCTCTCTGTGTCTATATATATCCTATCTATCTATCTATCAAACACCTATCTACCATTTATCTGTCTATCCTTGCCATCCTCTTCTTTCTCTCTCCCTCTCTCTCTCTTTTTTCCATCCATCTATCTAGATTCATGTTATTTGTCAAACCAACTGAAAGTAAGTTGTGAAAATGATGCTATTTCACCCCTAAATAAATTAGGATAGATTTTCAAAGGACAGAGACAATGCTTTTCATAATCACAATATTATTGACTCAATACATTTAGCACTGATAAAAAATGTTATTTAATATACAAATCAATATTCAAATTTCCAAAATCGTCCAGATAATGCTCTTAGTTGGCTTGTTTTGTTAATTCAGGATAAAAATATTTATGCATTGCATTTAGTTGTCAAGTCTTTTAGATTGTGTATCAGTCAAGATCCCCCAGAGAAACAGAACCAACGTGACAGGGAATTGGGAGGCTGTAAGTCCCAAAATCTGCAGGGTCAGTTTGCAAACTGAGGCCAGAAGAGCCAATGACTTAGATCCAGTCTGAAGGCTGACAGGCTTGAGTTCCAGGAAGTGTCAATATTTCAGTGTGAGCCTGAAGGTAGGGGAAAACACACATACACACCCTGATGTTCCAGTTCAAAAGCCATCAGGCAGGAAAAATTCACTTTACTCAAAAGAGGTTTAGCCTTTTTGTTCTATTCAGAATGTTAGAGAGGGATAAGGATGGAGAGGAGCAGATGGCTTGGAGATGCTTTGTCTGTGATAGAAGGAACAAATTGACCAACAGTGGGGCTTCCAAAAAGGAACAGATGACATGTCAAGGGGGCTTCCAAGGACTGACCAACCAAAAAGAGGTAAAAAGGCCACAAAGTGGAAATATGACCAAGGCCACAAAAGAGGGTCTTTGGAGCATGTGTACAAGTAAGGTGACAGTATCCTCAAGTAACCTACCTCATTAACATAGTAAAAATCACACCCACCAGTGCCAGAACAGTTTACAAATACCATGGCAATCCCCGGAAATTACCTTACAAGGTTAAAAATGGGGAGGGTTCCTAGTTTCAGGAATTCTCTACCCCTTTCCAAAAAAATCCATGAATATTCCACCCCAACTTAACATAAAATTAGGAAATGAACATAAAAGAGAAAATCTTGTTAAACTCAGGGTCTCCTCCACTCAAGGAGGTTTTGAACCATTCCTTCTCTGAAATGACCTATGGCTTAATAAAGTTTGACATTTTGCCTGCTTGCATCTGCTTGGTCTGCTCATTTGTTCTGTTGACTGAGTACCAGTAACCATTCTTTGGTACCGGGAACCAAGAACCAGTGAACGAGGACCTGACATCTGGTCCCCACACCCGACAAGATCTTCAACTGATTGGATGAGACCCACCCACATTAAGGAGGGTGATCTACCAACTGAAATGTTACTTAGTCTACCAATTTAAACATCAATGTCATCCATCAACACCCTCACAGAAACGCCCTAACAGAAAATAATGTTTGACTAAATATCTTGGCAACCCATGACCCATCAAGTTGACACATAAAATTAACCATCATAGATTCCCCAACCTAAAATATTTTCTTTACTTTAAAAAATATTTTTTTTTTTGGTTATTCATAGAAGTAAAATTTTTTAAGGTCTAGAGAAGTTTTCTTTTTAAAATTATCTTGGAATAATTTTAGATCTACAGAAAAGCTGCAAATTTAGTCCAGAGAGTTTGCTTATAACCCCTTCTCAATTTTTAACTTCTTATATTACCATGATACATTTTTGAAAACTGAGAAATCAACATTGGTGCGTTACTATTATCTAAAATCCAGATCTTATCTGAATTTCACTGATTTTTCAATTCACGTCCTCTTTCTGTTTGAGGATCTGATCCAGGGCACCACTTTGCATTCACTTGTCCTGTCTACCAGATCTCCTCTGGTTCGGGACAGTTGCTAAGTCTTTTGCTGTTATTCATTATTTTAACAGTCTTAAGAGGTGCCGTGCTGGTATCCTGCAGAATGTCCCCAAATCTGAGTCTCAGTTATTTATTTTTTAATTATCCTTGAGAAATGGATTTTTGGAAAAGATACCACAAGGTGAAGAGCTTTTCTCATTTATCATATCACAGGGTACATGATATCTACATGATCTCTCTAGCAATGTTATCACTCACCACTTTGTTAAGGTAGTATTTGCCAGGTTTCTTTATTTTAAAGTTACTACTTTTACTTTCCATTTTGTATTTTTGGAAGCAAATCACTATATCTGGAATACCCTGGGGAAAGAGGGGGCTGGTAGAAATGAAGCCTGACCTTCTACAGGGATGAGTGTCTATACTCTTACTTACAATTCTTCCGCATGGGAAATTTGTATATTTATTTATTCATTTAATCATCTATTTATATCGGTATGGACCCAGGTATATTATTTCACATTTTGGGTTATAATCCAAAAGCCATTAATTTTGTGGCTTGAATTGTCATTGAGCAGGTCAGTTTTTGTGATAGTCATTCTTTATATTCCCCTTGATATCCACCCTTCCTTCTTCCCAGATCTCTTGTCTACATTATCTAATAGGCTAGAAATTCAATACATTGGGACCACTAAATTTTAGTGTGACATACGACTAAGAAGAATACTTTTCAGTTCTGTATTTAAAATTTTGTAAACCTACTTTCCATCATTTGATTATTTCAACAAATTAATTTGACATGAGGTATTATTAAAATACATTTAAAAATTAGAAATCATAGAATAAAAAAAATAAGTTATCAAAGCCATCTGTTAAGGAAATCTTAATACTTAAAAGGACTTTCCTTTTCCTGACACTTGTATATGTCTCCTACTTCTCATATGGTACCCTAAATATGACAGCTGCATGGGTGATTAGATCTCTCACCTGTGAAATCTAAATTCCACATGCTTAATATGTCACTCCATCTAAAATAATATGTAGTAATGGAAAGTCTACCTATATTTATTTACACATGTATATATTTGTATACTGGTTACTTATATTGCTACCTGAGTGTGGAGGAAGCCTCAATATGTCAGTTGCATTTGACAGAGGACTTATTCCTTTAATTTGTGAAAAAGGGCATGAATATCCTTATACTTTGTGTGAATTTAAATTGTCTATTCAGCCTCCAGTGGCATTTTTTTTACAAAGATTTTATTTTTCAAGAAAGAAATTGTTTAATATCATGCCTACTGATTAGAATTTTGCAAAGAACGTATTGACAAAAATAAGGCTAAACCTGTCATCATATCTTACCGGCTATTTTTATGCTTTTATAGACAGTCTTCAGCTACTATATATCAGAAGTAGAGATGGAAAGTGGTACAATTAAATAGTGCAAAGTTCAGAATTCTAGCTTTGAGAATTAATACTTCTCATCTGAATAAAATAGAGAAGATATTAATCTCTTACAAGGGCATTATAGAATCAAGTAGGCAAATAAGATAACAAGATCAGTGCTTGAAATAGAGTGGGTGCTTGATCTCTTTTGCTGCCTTCCTCATCACAAGTAGATGTTGACAAGGTTTTACCTTATAAATAAAACCTATTATACATGTAATTTTATTTTTAATATGCATTAATATTTTATGTTTCAAACATGAATTGATTAACCTTCATGTGTTAACATTTCTCAATTTAAATGAATACTGAGTATTTTTATTTAGTAGTCTGGAGCAGTAGTATACATCCCCATAAGGTAAAAGTCATATTTAACACTTTTAAATTAAAATGCATGCATTTATTTTCTCTAAAAATGTTTAAAGTTCTGGAAATTTTAATGAGTACTTTGTAATTATTCCAGACAGAAAGACAAACAGTACATGATCATCTATTGAGCAAAACCTTCCCAGACAAAGCTACTCTCTGTCTGGTGATCAGGGCTTGTCCTAACCTTGAACCTGCTTGTGTCTTGTCACCTCACTATCACATTCCAGCGGATTGAGCACCTGACATCTCAAGGTTATTTAGGGAAGAAAGGAATGAATAGGAGCTTCCCAACTTTATTCACTTCCTAATCATTCTCCAATAAAATCACATACATTGCTAGTAGGCTACACTGAGACTCCACTAGAATACAATTTTATTATATATTGTTACTTTGCTACTTCTTTTGAAATTAAGGTTTACCTTAAATTCGTTTTTATTTGCTATTGCTTGCCTCTGGAAAATGATAGGGGACCATGGAGCTCATAATAAACTCATGTTCTGTGATCTTTAATCTTTAGGTGTGGCTTTGTTGTTTTTCCTAGTGTTCCATGGTTGTAGGTTAGGCAACTTTGGAAGCTACATGAATTCCATCAGTGTTAATGAAATATAAATAAATAAGAAGTTATCTCTCACTGAATTTTATCACATTAGTGTTCTAAAAGGATCGGTATTGTTTCCATGGGTGTATAAAATTATTAAGGACTATTTTAAACAGTGTGAAACTGTGAAACCATCATAGTAACAGCCAGTGTTGCCCACATATATTTGCTATATTATTTCCTGGACCTCACAAATATGCATACATTGTATGTATATCATATGATTATTCTACTTGAAATACTTTTTGATTTATTAAAAAAAGTCAAATATTGTATAAGATGTCAATGGCTATGTAATTTATTACCAGAGATATGATCTAGGCTCTGTGGCAAATGTGTATACTAAGCCCAAATTAAAGGAAATATTCTTGATTACTATACTTGTAATAACTAAATATATAATTACACTTAAAAAATGAATCCTGAATATGAGAAAGTAATCTGCATAAACTAAATTAATAGATATGTTTCCTTCACTTTGCGATACATAACATAGTTTAGAATACTAAACATTTCAAAAAGTCTTTTCCAACATCTTATTTATGTATAGGCAATGTGAAAAAGAAAGTAAAACTTCGAACATGATAGTTAATATTCACATTTTCTGACAGTTTAGTTAAGTATACTTCTACCTAAATCATACATTACATATAATAGCGTCTTTAGCTTTAATTGCAAATTTTGAGTAGAGATAGCAGAAAATTCTTTCAATAGTGTGAAAACTATTATAAACAGTTTATAAATGGCAATAGATAGAATCTCTTGTTTCCATTTTTCTTCTCATATTTATAACTATAGAAAGAATTCTCAGAAAATATCAATCTTCATTTCATGATGGTTGACATGTTTTCTTACAAAACCTTAAATATCATTAAGTACATCAAAATCAGAAAGGAAAACAAAAGCCAGTTCTACACCCAATATATAGAATGCAGTTTAAGCAATCATAAATTTTGTAATAAAATAATGTCAACCAAAGAATATACTACCTAATTTGACTTAAATTGTATATGAAGCATACATTTCACTTCTGTTAAAAAGAAGACAATTGTTTCACTTACCATGTATGTGAGAGGTTTAAGATTAATCCCTGTATTAATTATTTCCCTCAGTATTCCAGTGAGAACACTACTACTCATTAAAAGACCATAGCTTCTGTGTTTGGTTTTATGATCTTGGTTATTATAAAACTGGAACTAAGGAAATGAATAAGCAGTTCATATGTATTTATAGCCTTCAACATCATGCACTTTAAATTTAAACTAGTATGTTGGTTACAATAGAAAGTTTTGTTACAATTCCTCTTTTAAAAGACTGTCATTTTGCTGGGAAACCAAGCCTCAAATTCACAAAATAATCTGTAAATATGATGAAGATGGGAGTCAAGTGCATCATCCTTCAGCAGATAATCTAAGGGTAGAGAGGAAGTGACCAGTGTAGTTCAGTGCATTGGGTAGGAAAGTAAAGCTGACCAAGGTAAAAAAAAGGGCGTGATTGTGAGATGAGATAGAAACAGGGAGATGAAGCCACATTACATTTGGCCAGAAATAATAGTTTGGAATAGTGATATAATTGAATGTTAAATCTATCAACATGAGCAAAAAACCCTAAAGACTAATTAGATATGAAAACTAACTCAGATATGACTTTTCTAATAAGCTCAACTTATTTTAGGAATGAGGTCTATAAAGGTTCCAATGCCTGCACAGTTGTAAAGAACCTATTAATACAAACATATAGAAAATTTATTCTCAATTCTTACACATTTTATTTTTTTATTTAGGTTTTTATTGCAGGTATTTTATAACTATTCTTTCTAAAACTGTTTCTAAATTATAATTCTGAAAAATGGAGTCCCTGTACTTGATTGATTGATTGATAAATCAGAGGAAAATTCTTTTTTTTGAAGACTTATACTGCAAATAGTATTACCATCTTCCATTATTGGAAATCACAGGAATTCATTAATTTTAGAAGCAAATTTGCAACTTTTGATATCGTTGGAATCTATGTAAGGTAGAAGCTACTTTAAATAATTTATTCTTAAACATTGTCTGGTTTAACTGTTACTCTGTATTGTTTCTGCAAAAAATGCTAATTGATGCCCATACAATACTCCACATATGACAAAATGGATAATTTCTAATACCATGAATCAGTTGTTTATTTCCAAAATACTTTATTCCATTTTTATATTATCAACAAATTTTAATAGAAATTATTTAAAATTATAAAATATAAGAAGAGCATACACTAACTTATTATAAAGATGTGATAAAAGCAAGCCATTAAAAATTGTTCTCTAAGTTTTTGAAAGACTATGAAATCTCAAAAAATACCCTAATATCTAAAAGAAGTTTGCAAAATATTATTTTTCTACTGTATTAATTCTCACACTTAAGGACATCAGAATTGGAAAACATACTTTCCAAAAATTGAAAAGAACTCCATATTTTAGATATTTATTTAAAGAAAAGACCTTAAATGGTATTGTGACAATTGGCTAACTATTTAATGAAGGATTAATTTGATACTTCCTCCTTCTCACTGCAGGATAAATTCCAAATTGATTAGAAACCTCAATGTAAAAAAAATGGAAGTATACATTAACTAGAAAAAAATTACAGTGACGTTTTTAATGGGTGAATACTGAAGAGAAAATGCCATAACCTAAGTCAAAAACAACACACTGGGAAATAATATTTCCAATTTATATGACAAAGTGCTGAAATTCTTATCCCCAAAGGGTTCTTAAATATCAAGGAGTAAAGAATCAACAACTCGTAGTATAATGGGCAAATATAATGTAGGCATTCACAGAAAAAGCAAACAAACAACATTAAACATACAAAAAATTGTTCACCCTTACTTATAATTAGAGAAAGACAAATGAATATGTTTTAAATCATCAGACTGACAAAATCTAAAAGCGTGACAAAATATTTTGTTAACGAAGCTGTGGAGAAGATGGTATATACACATTTATGGTAAGTTTGAAAAAAAGTATTAAAGGTATGTTTATTTGCAAGTTATCAACATCAGCAAAATTACACAGTGAATTAGCCCATTGATCCCACTTATAGGAATCGAACCCTAACATATATTGGCAACAATATAAAATGACTCACTGTGATATTCTTTTAACAGCAAATGTCCTCTTCTTCTTCCAATTTGGTCTCCTCTTCCTCCTCCAGTCTCATCTGTTCTAGTCTCTTCTTCCTTGTCTGGTCTCATCTGATCTCGTCTCTTCTTCCTGTCTGGTCTGGTCTCATCTCCTCCTTTTTCCCTCCTGCCTCCCCCTTTCCTTAGGGTCTTGCTCTGTTGCCCTGGATAGAAGTGCAGTGGTGTCAACATAGCTCCATAGTTCACTGCAACTTCACACTCCTGGGCTGAAGCGATCCTCCTGCCTCAGCTTCCTTAGCAGCTGGAACTACAGGCCCATGCCATGATGGCAAAAATATAAAATAACCTTTCCAAAGCAAAGATTATTACCAAAACATATGTTGTTTGGGAAACAGGATTAAAGAATGATGCAGTTATCTCTTTTTTTTTTCATTCTGAAGTTTCTTATTTATTTCTTCTACATGGGTCTTCCTACATTTCCAGTACATGGTTTCATTTGCGTCCTTTTATAAATTTTATAAAAACAAAAACATTGTGCATAAAAAGAATTTATGCTTCTTTTTTCTCTTTCATTGTAATGATTTGTCACTAATAATATCTGTTGTTTTTTGTTAACGGACACATTGATGTTGTCTATATCTTCTTTTTAGCTCATTTAAAAATACATATGCTGAAAATGATGGCAGTCTTTATATAAAGAGATGTTTTCAGGTGATACTAATTGATAGATTCTTATTTTTTCCACATTTCTTTATACAAAAACGAACTAAAGCTTTTTGTTTTTTTTTTAAATAGATTCAGCTGGTAGATATTGCCTCCTTGTATGGAACAATTTAACAAAAGGTACATTCACAAAATTTACAAAACATAAAATAGCTTTGTTTTGTTACCATTTGAAAATTTTCTAATTTATTCTTTTTATTCAATCTTCTAGAAAAGCTAAAAATTTAAAAAGCTAATTTTATAAATTAACCTGTACTAAAGATAACTTGAAATTCCTGCATAGCACAGTAGAATATTAACACATACTTGGAAGGAAATTATACAGTCTTAAGTAAAACCATTAAACAAATATTTATAGAACAGTCTTAATAATTAGGTGAAGTTAAAGAGCACTGTAAACAATTTTAAATGAATTTACTTCATTGTGGTCCAATGTGCTAATTAAAGGAAATATTTGTGCAAAAAAAAAAAAAGAGCTTTTAGAAAAACGGCCTTTTCTAACTCCAGTGAGAAAATGCACTTGTAAGTAATTTGTACTTAAAATGGTATATTTATGATAATTTAAGTGAAAATATATGAAGCAATCAATTTTACAATGTGTTTCTTAAGTCAATTATGTTCCCGTACAAAGTTATTTCACAAGAGACTTTATTCCTATATTTTGATCATAGACTAGGAAGAAGGTGATACATTATTTCTCTTTATCTAGATTACTTTTGTCCATGGCCAAGATTAAGATGATTTGAAGTTAGGTAATAGTCTCTGCAAGGACTGGTGTATTTCCCATTTACATTTATTCTAGGGTTCTCTTTCAAGACTCAACGAAAAGCATGGTGTGTTTAAACTGGTGGGTTTGTTTATTTATTTATTTATTTATTTATTTATTTATTTTTAATTTGTTTCTTTGCACAGGCTCTGTGCATCACGTTATAATCCCTGGGCCCCAGTAAAGCTCCTGTAAGCTTAGCTTCACGACCTTTCAACTGATTCTTCAGGAATTGTTCATTGCTATTTATGATAAAATTGACTCGAAGGGTCATAATTTCTTAGGGGTTTTGTTAGTTTCTTTATTTGTGTGTTTTACTCTGGATATTAATTTCATAATTTTCCCAGCCATGTGAACTTCCTTATGCCTTAAGGAATTTTTTTCTTTTTTCTTTTTTTTTTCAGTTGATTTTATATTTTGCTTAAGTTTTCTTGATTTTTTGCTCTATATTCTATACTTTAATTTCAACCTTCTAGGCTGTCAATTATCTTTTTAGTCTTTTTTTTTAATTTTGGCAATAATTTTTAGTAGCTAAAAGCATTCTTTTAGTTTGTAAGTTTGTTCCTTTTTATACCACCCAATTATATTTTCATATAGATGCATGAAAGTCTTAAAACTCTCCAAGCATACTAATAGGAATACTCTTAAAATTTCTCTTGTTTATCCCACTGAATTATTTCCATTTTCATAGGGGATTCATGATGTTTTATTTTCATCTTTCTTCCTTCCCTCAGCAGGAATTAAGAGCTGCTGGCAATATTCCTACTTCTTACTCTCTACAACATACACAGCTTGCCACCAATATCTACCTTGGGACCATTAGAACAAATTCCATCTTGTCTTTTATTTCTGTTTATCTGATAGCACAAGAAGCTCAGAATCCTTTTATCCATAATACCCTAATGCTGATTCACATATAGCTCTAAGGATCACTCTTATGATCACCTCTGGGGTCATATCTCTCATCAGTCTCCATTTCCTTAAAGCTAACAAACAAATCAGAACAACAACAGAAAAACCCTTTTAGATCAGCAAATCTTTTATATCATCAGTCACTTCTGAGAACATGACTTGTGTTTCAACTGAAATGTAAGTTTCCTGATGCCAATCCTTCCTATGCTGACCGCTCATGTGCAGACAACATTGTAGGTTTGTGTTCTTCTCATCAGGACTTTTAAACCATTTTCCTTATATTCCAAACAAAACAATCAACTTGGATTCCCGTTGGCTGTAAGATTCTACCATCCCATTCTTTTGTAGCTAATTGTTGACACTTGGTAGTTTTATTACCTGTCACTCTCTCTACCACTAGTCTTATTATTATTGTAGGTTATTTTAATATTCTAGTTAATAGAATTCAGTAGATTATTTGACCCATAACCTAGTTTATTAGCTTCTTGGCCTCCTATACTTCATTCTTGCCCTTCATCCCACTTATTTCCATGGTCAGAGTATAGATCTTGCCTTGACCAATAATTGTAACTTCTACAATATCTTAGTTTCAAATATTACACTCTTCCATTACCATTTCCTACTTTCTAGCTCACACCTTCTAGAAATCTAACTTCAACCATTCTTCTACTCTAATATAATCAATAATATTTTGTTTTTTCCAATTTTTCAATGTATTTCCTCCCTTTAAATCATGTCCACATTTAATTTTATACTCCACTATTAGCATACCTTTCTCATAATTTCCACCTACTCCACCTCCCATGTTTTTTCTCACTTGCTCGCCCAAAACATAATCTTGATGAAAAATATCAATCCCCTTATTCTCTGTCCATACCTGCAGAGCTGAATGTGGCTATTAAAAACTGCCACTGGCTGAACTTCTCACTTAAGATTAATATTCACCGACTTTAATGATGCCTACTGTACAGAAAGCATACCAGTTCATTTACTTATACTCATAAGTGAGTTTTAAAATAACTCTTCCTCTATTTTCAAATCCCCAATATCTCCTAGCTAATTATTCCACTCAGTTGGTAATTTTACCACTTATATTAAAGATAAAATAATAGCAATCACAAAATAATTTACCAAGCTCTCACTATCATATCATGACACCTATATAACATCTGTGCCCAAATAGTCTACTTTTTTCTCCATCACCTCAAAAGAACTGTTAAATTCTTGATTTTGCTAAGCATCTGATTGTACAATGGATGTCATATTATTATGTCCATATAAAGATGTTAGAAACTACTCAGATAATTCTTTTTTTCTTTTGAGTATCTGGATTTTCTTCTCCACTGCATTAATTCTGTGAGATTGCAAACATGCTGTCATTTTCCCTATTAAACAAAAATCAAATCAAACAAAAAAACCAAAAAGAACAAAACCAACCAATACTTTTCTTGACTTCAATTAATTAGCTAGCTAGCTTTACATTTCTTTATCTTTATAACACAACCCTGTGAAAGAGTGCGTTGTATTTGTTGTCTTCACTTCTTGCCCTACTGTTTTCACACAGACAGATTTTGTCAAGCTTTTACAATAACTACTTCTACTGAACTGTTTAACCAGTTCAGTTCCTCCTATCCCAGAGCACATCCCTATGCAATATGACTTCGGTGTTCCCAGGATCATTCTATTTCTCAACCCCTTGAGTCTGGAATGCTGCTATATCAAGAACCTAAAGCATTTGCTAGTGGTTTGGGGACCATGCAGTGGGAGATGGTTGGAAAGACATAAGTAGACTTTTGGTTAAGACTTAAAGAGCTGTGAAGAACTTAAATGCATGAAATCTAAAATAAGCAATATATTTATAAATATATAAACTATCAGCCTTTAGTGATCTTGCTGCTTCTTTTAACTTCAGTCCATCCCAGAATGTGGCCCTCTAGAAGATGGACTATAGCTATATTTGTTGTAGTGTTTGCTGAAGTGTTCAGCTCCCTTAAGTGAAGATTTCAGGGTCTTGCTTCTGGGTAGTTCCTCATTTTTGGCCAGTTTTTATTTATTTCTAGATAGACTAGGTATATAATTTTCTCTGCATCCAGATCTATAACCTTCTTCTCCAGAAGAGAAGTTGAGCCTCAGAAGTCTACATACAGCTTACCTTTGCTTAGCATTTTCTTTAGGTGTAGGATATATCATAATGGAATGAGGGGATGCACAGTAAAATAAAAAAAAAAGAGGAATTGGATGAGAGTATCAGGAATAGACCTGAGATAGTAGAGCTATTGGAAAAAGAACCAAAGAAAAGTAAAGAAGCTGTTGGATGATGTATGAAATAGTCATATCACATGAGAGCTACCAGTAGTTTTAAACCTTAAAATGGCATGTGATATTATTAATGGTATATTGGAATCCTTAAAATCAATGACTAACCTTAAAATATGGTCACATATATTTTAATATATATGGAGAGGAGAGTAGAATCTTAGATACTTGGTGCTAAACTCCATGTGGACAGACACCATCTTATTTATCTCTGTGTTCCCAATAGCCAACAGAGATTCTTGCATGTAATAAGGACTAAGTAAATATTTCTTGAATATTAATAAATACATAAAAGGTGTTGATCTTGATGCACAAATAGGCACAGAAGAAGAAATATTCAGATGTATTTGAAAAATAGTAAGTAATGTGCCATGGCTGAACTCTAGGGTGGTAAAAATAAGGGTCAAAGGATCAAACTTGCCATCATATGAATATATTCTCATTGCATAATTTAATTAATAGGTAGAAATTAAGCATTATATAAGAGCCTTCAGCTTTTTAATAGAGAGTGTGCATATTTAGGGAATTGATAGGCATGTCTCAGATTACACCACATATTCAAATTTATTTTGAAACTATGAATGGGGCTACATTTTTCTTATGTAAATAATAAGGTTATTTTATTTGAAGAACATTTTGTTTTAATTGGTTTGTAATCTTAAATACATGCATGGAAAGAAAATGGGAAATTTATTTTCTGGGATTCTTTCTAATAAGTGTTGCAAACTGTTTTGAATATAGTACATCTGAGCAGGTGCTTTTATTTAACTAATGTGTCTACCAACATGTAATATAGTTTCTCATTCTGGTTAGAAACAACTTATTTAGTAAACTCAGATGCTGCCTTTCAGAAATAACCATTGTCTATCGATCAAAAGAAAGCTTGCTTTTTCATTGTAGGATGCCGACACACTGAGGAAGTAGGGAGTTCTGGAACTGTGGCACAGCTGCCTAAGGTATTAACGGTAGCAGCAAGAGACTAGGGTGGCAGGTGCAACCGGCTAGAAATTGGGAAAAACATGCTGTGCTGTTTGCAGAAAAAGGTTCAATCCATACCCTTACCCATTGTGGAGACAAACTAGATTTATTTGCAAATTAATAGGCAAAGCCTAGAAACTGAATATAGTTTAGGAAAGGTTGAAGAGACAGTGAAGTCAAAAATCAAAGAACAGGAAGTTACTGGGAAACTGAGAGGAGTTTCTGTAGACTTTGAGTGAAGAATTAGATGTCTGTCTCTTGCTATGTTAAATCTCTTGTAAGAAAATTTCAGCTGGCTGCGGATTATTAAATGGATATTAAGGAAGATGTATTTGCTTTCCTTATGTACTTAACCTCTAACTATAAACCCAGGTTAAAGATATAGTTAAAAAGAGCTTCATCTAATCTCTAAAGTATTCTAAATGGAGTGTTATCAGTTCTTTGGAAAGAAAGAAAAAGTAAAAAGGAAGGAAGGAAGGAGTTTTATTTTTTCAAAAACTTAGAACAGCATATTCTTCTATGATAAATAATAACATTGCTTTGACCCCCCAAATTCTCCAACTTTTATTCTTCTCAGGCACAGCAGGTACAGGCATGTCTTGTTTTATTGTGCTTCACTTTCTTGTGCTTCACAGATATTTCCCTCTTTTACAATTTGAAGACAACCCTACTTTGAGCAAGTCGGCTGGAGTCATTTTTCCAACAGCATGTGCTCACTTTGTGTTTCTATGTCACATTTTGGTAATTCTTGCAAAATTATAAACTTTTTATTATCATATCTTTTATGGTGATATCAACATGGAATCAGTGATCTTCGATGTCACTATTGTAATTGCTTTGGGGTGCCACAAACTGCATCAATATAAGAGAGCAAACATAATCAATTTAGTGTGTGCGCTGACTTCTCCACTGACTGGCCGTTCCCTTATTTCTCTTCCTCTCCTCGACCTTCCCTATACAGTGAGACAGAACAGTGTTGAAATGAGGCCAGTTAATAACCCTACAATGGCTTCTAAGTGTTCAAGAGAAAGAGTCACACATTTCTCACTTTAAATCAAAAGCTAGCAATGATTAAGCTTAGCGAGGAAGGTATGCCAATAACCTAGATAAGCTGAAAGCTAGCCTTCTTGTGCCAAATAGTCCCATTATAAATGCAAAGGAAAAGTTTTTGAAAGAAATTAAAAGTGCTAATCCAGTGAACAGATGAATGATAGAAAAATGAAACAGGCTTATTGCTGATATGGAGAAAATCGGAGTGGTCTGGATAGAGTATCAAACCAGGCACAACATTCCCTTAAGTCAAATTTCAATCCAAAGCAAGGCCCTAACTCTCTTCAGTTCTGTGAAGGCCGAGAGAGGTAAAGAAGCTATAGAAGAGAAGTTGGAAACTAGCAGAGGTTGATTCATGAACTGTACGGAAAGAAGCTGTCTCTATAATATGAAAGTGCAATGTGAAACAGCGAGTGCTGATGTAGAAGCTGTAGCAATTATCCAGAAGATCTAGCTGAGATACTTGATGAAGAGAGCTACACTGAACAGCAGCTTTTCAATATCAAAAAAACTACCTTATATTGTAAAAAGATGTCATTTAAGATTTTTATAGCTAGAGAGAAGAAGTTTCAAAGCTTCAAAGGATAGACTGACTCCTTTGTCAAGGGCTAATGGTGACTAAAATTTAAAGCCAATGCTGATTTACTATTCTGAAAATTCTAGGGTCCTTAAGAATTAGGCTAAAAATCTACTCTGCCTGTGCTCTGTAAGTGAAGCAATAAAGCCTGGATGACAGCACATCTGTTTGTAACATGGTGAGCTGGATATTTTAAGCCCACTGTCGAGACCTACTACTCAGAAAGAAAAAGAAAAATGATTTCTTTCAAAATACAATTGCTTATTGACAATGCCCCTGGTCACCCAAGAGATCTGATGGAGATGTACGAGGAGATTAACATTGTTTTCATGCTTGCTAACATATTTATTTCACCCGTGGATCAAGAACTAACTTTGAATTTCAAGTCTTACTGTTTAATAAATACATTCCATGAGGCTATCCTTGCCATAGATAGTGATTCCACTGATATATGTGGACAAAGTTGAAAACCTTTTAGAAAGTATTCACCATTCTAGATGCCAGTAAGAACATCTTTGATTCATGGGAAGATGTCAAAATATCAACACTAATAGGAGTTTGTAAGAAAGAAGTTAATTCCAACTCTCACAGATAACTTTGAGGAGTTCAAGACTTCCGTGAAGGAAGTAACTGCAGGAGTGGTGGAAATAGCAAGAGAACTAGAATAAGAAGTGGAACATGGCAACGTTACTATATTGGTGCAATCTCACGATAAAACTTGAAGGAAAGAGGAGTTGTTACTTATGGATAAGGAAAGAAAGCAGTGTCTTGAGATGGAATCTTCTCTTTGTGGAGAGAATGCTTAAGGATTTCTTAAAGCACAGCTTCACCCAGTGCCGCATCACTATTGATTACTGGGAAACAATAACAGGAGAAAGACATGTGTAGCAAACAGCCATTGAGTAAGTAAATTTAGACTCTGGGCAAGGACTTCAAGTTGATTATTGATTTTATTTTGTTCAAAACTGTTTAGATTTGTTTAAATTTGTATATAATATCCTCTGTTATCACTACTGCATGATTCAAAATCTGTTTTACATAGGGAGTAGTAAAGAACATTTTATTTGAAATGAGCGTGTTGAGCGAATTTCCTAGGGAATGTATCTATAGTAATGATTGCTTAAATTAGTCTTTTTTTACATACCATTACCTGAGAATAATACAGTACCAATAAGAAAGATAATCTTTTTAAAATTTGTCACTTAGTGGTGTCAAAGCAAACAACATTGACATAGTGCTAAATACTTATCCTAATAGTTATTTATCTTAAACTGTCAAACAAGGTTAGCTCCATTTCAACATCATTTTCTAGTATACTGTATTGTTTAATGCTCACATTTAAATATTTTATATACTTTCTGTATCCAATCTCTCAGTTCTTTCATTTCTAGTACCTAAGTTTGAAACTTGACTTTGTCCTTGTCTCTTTCTTCCCTCTCACTCTATTTCCAATTGCTGTTTTTAAATTTGTCTATTCCACTCCACCTTTTAAATACTACTTGATCTAATTCTACAATAAATACTCAAGTATAATTTGCATAAGTGCCAAATCATTTTGCCTTTTTGTGCTTTCAGTTTTATGAGCTTCAAATCCAGTTATCACACCAATAGAGGAACAGTATGTTTAAAAAGAAATCTGTTTGTGTCATTTATTTAGTTATTTTATAATATGAGATATAATTTTTGACCATTGATTTTGCATTAATAGTTTCTGGAAATAGAATTCATTTTTTAGGAAGAGGGGGAGATGGGTAATTCAACAAACAAATTCAGGTTTGATTAAGTTTGTTTTTAATATAAAATTCCATTACTTCAAATTGGTTTATATATTTCTCTTTTCGATTTGGTCTTTGGAATCTCTCTAACTTTGTTCACCATGACAGCCCTGAACACACCCATAACTACCGCCTTTGGCCAGAAAACACATGCACCAGAAATGATGATTTGCTTTATTCCTCTGAGTATATCTTGTTATTTTTATCCACCATACTCTTATTCATTCTGTTCTTCTAGTCTGGATTCTTTTCACTGTTCCCCCCTTGCTTTTCTAATCCTTCTTTCTTAGACATTCAGATAGATACTCTCTAATTCATATAGCTGTCTTTAACTGTTTGGAAGGATTTATCATTAAAACTGAGATTTGGCAAAAGAGAAAAAGTTTTCTTTGATGTTCAAATAATCATGAGGGCATTCGCTCTCACTCTATGTGCCACATAAGGTATTATAATCACAGTCCTCATCTCCAACTCCCTCTAATTGTAAGCTTTTTGAGCATAAAGACCATTATTATTCACCTTGTTTTTTCTGGCACTGTGTTTGACATGGTATTTAATAAATTTGTCAGATTAATGTGTGTAGAGAAAAATAAAATTTGGCAAAGCATAGTCCTGCATATTCAAGGTCACTTTTAATTAATTAATTTGGGAATAATGTTACCCAACAAAACAATAAAGCCATATAGTTGGTTAATATATATACAGACACATATAAATGTACGTATTATATATTTATGTGTATATACGTATACATTATATGTGTATAGTATATATTTGTTTGTGTATATTATGTATATACGTATATTATATATTTATGTATGTATGTATATATGCCCACATACACACATATTTTTTGGTTCATCCAGGAGATGTGTATATATATATATATCTCCTAGATGAACCCAAAATGTATGTATACATATGTATCTCCTGGATGGACCCAAAATGCATATATACATATGTATCTCCTGGATGAACCCAAAATGTATTAACTTCCACAATATCCACTTAGTAATAGGATACGAAGATATTTCATACATTTTGACAGCAACTTAATATATCGACGTACAGATGGTCCTCAACTTATAATTGTTCAATTTAGGATTTTTTGACTTAAATATGATGCAAAAGTGATATGCATTCTGTAGAAACCACACTTTGAATTTTGATTTTGATCTTTTTCAAGGCATTATGATACTAAGAGTGGCAGCCAGCCCCAGCTCCCAGTAAGCCTCCCGATCAAGAGGGTAAACAACTGATAATCTATAATGTACTTTCTTGCCAGATATTTTGCCCAACTGTAAGCTGATGTAAGTGTTCTGAGCACCTTTAAGGTAGATTCGGCTAAGCTATGATGCTTGGCAGGTTAGGTGTATTAAATGCATTTTCAACTGAAGTTATTTTCTACTTAAGGGTTTGTGGGAATATTACTCCATTGTAAGTTAAGGAGCATCTGTCAATCCTTTTTGAAAAGAATGGTTGATTAGTCATCATTATTTATGAAAAAATTAAAATACTAATTTCATTAGACCCTTACATTTTTATTCTGATTCTATAGTTTCTATTTACATTCCTCCCTTGATGTACATTGTCACATAACTCCAAGCAGTAATCTATTCCCTGAAAATTTCCAAATCTGTAGCTCTTACTTCATTTCTCCTAATTTTTAGAAGCTCCAATTGCATTAAATTATGCAATTGCTTATTTAACATACCCTTTGAATTTCTGATAAGTAATTCAAACTTGATCAAAACTCAATTCCGGATTTTCCCCTAAAATCCTGAATGTCTTGATTATGAATTACCCATAATCTGATTAATAATAATCCATATATATTACTAGGTTAATTAATAGCAACTCCATTACTCCAGATACATAGGGCAAAACACATGGATGTCATTTTGATTACTCACTTTCTCTTTCATGTCACTTATAATCTATCATTGAATACTAGGGTCCACCTTTTAACAATTTCTTAGGTCACCCACTGCTGTACTTTGGTACAATAGCTTTGAGCTATTTTCCCAGAATTTGTCCTTGCTCAGTGAATCTTTCTGTAACACTGTTGAAGGAATTATCCTATTAAAATGTAAGTCAGTTCATGTTCACAACTTTGCTAGAAACCTCCCAATGATTTCCCAGCTCACTTAACAGTAATAAAACGATGTTGGGTAATGGCTTTACAAGGTCCTACTCCACCTGTCCCCTGTTAACTTTCTGACATCATTTTGTACTACCCTCTGTCTCACTACGGTACAGCCATACTGGGTTTTTTACTGCTCCTTGCAAACACAGGCACATTTTCATACGAGGACAGTTGCACTTGTTCGTTCTCTGTTTAAAATAATCTCCCCCTAGATATTGACATAGATAATTTTTTTGTATCTATGAGCCTTCTCCTCAAATGTCTCTTTCTCAAAAGGGCTTCCATGAGTACCCTTCTTATAATTTCAACTGCTTTTCTTCATCACTCTCTGTATGGTTCCCTGCTGTGTCTTCCTTCACATGAATAGCACCAGTAAACATTGTCTACATAGTAATATTATGCTCCTATTTTGTATGTTATTTATTATGTGACTCCACACTAGAATACAAGCTCTATAATGTAGGAATATTTTTTGGATTGTTCACTTCTCTAGACCCTGTACTTTGAATGATTAGTAGGTGCTCAAAAATATTTTTTGAATGAGAAAATGAGTGAATGAACAAATGCAAAGATGTTTAAAGTAATTTTAGATCCATTTTCTCATTTTGTCTTCACAAGGGCTTTTGGAATGTTATATTCTTTTTATAATTTGGAAGTAGAAGGAGTGGTCCTCAAAGGAAATAAGATGAATCCAATGATCCTATTTACTGTTTCTTAGAGAGTTCCTTCTAAACCCTACAGTTTTCTAAATGACCACAGGCATTCTGGGCATTTGATATTGTTGGACATTTTAAAAATATTATACTGTTATGGTTATGCCTTTTGGAAATTAATTGACAATAATCTTTGAGTGATCCTCTTATGTTAGTTATTATTGATATTATGGCACAACCCTTGCCCTGATCATATTTTAGCATTAATGATATCTTCCATTAAAAAGTAAGTTTTCTTTATTTTTTCAATGCTCAAGAATAATATAAGTGGTATTACTATTGTCTGATCTTTGATGGTTTAATTGAATTCTTCTTGGAATAAAACAAAACCAGTTTCTTTAGGTGAATTCTCTAACTACTTTATCATTTACTTTCTGGTAAAAGTTTGTTTACACTTTCTATCTTTCATGGGGACACTTTTGTTAAAATATGTTCTTCAGGATATTATATGTATCACCTAAGTTTCAATTTTTTTTTCTTTGCATTAGGATACCTAGTACTTATTTTATTTAGCTAAGGTTTTAAAGAAACATTTTTAAAAATTGATATTCGATTTGCTAAACTACTGTTCTCTGACTTATTAAATTATATTTCTATTTTATTGTTTTGTTCCTTCTGTTTCTTTTGCTTTTATTTATACCCTTTTTTCTAGCATTTTTGAGTTGAAGTCTAAAATTTTTATTGGCAGAGATATTTAACACTATAAATTTTTCTCTAATAACTCATTTAGTATATTCTGTAGGTTCTGTTATTTTATTTCATTATCATTATTCTAATTCCGAAGATTTCTTTTGCCTTTTTATTTCACCTATGGGCTATTGAAAATGTATTTCAAGATTTACATTTTTCCTAAATTTGGAAAAGATTTTGCTAATATTCTTTCAAGTATATTAATGGCTCACTTTTTCTGCTCTCTTCTTGCTAGTATACCTTTGTTAAACTTCGTATTATCCTACAAGTCACTGACAGTTTCTTAAGTTTATTTAGTCTTTTGTTGTCCCCCTAAAAACCTCATTTTAAATCACCTCTATTATATAGATTTAGTTTCTGTTTCCATTTTCTGTTGAGATTCCCTATCTGTTCATCCAATGTATCTTACAACAGTTGTTTAAAAATCCTCTTTCTCCACCTTCAATATCTGGATCATTTATGCTTCAGCTTCTGTTATTTTACATTTTTTTCCATGATTATGAGCCTAATTTCTTGTTTCTTAGCAAATCTCATAATTTTTATTGTGCAGCAAATAATGTGTGTAGAAGAACAGTGGCAATTAAGGAATATGACTGTTTTTCTTTTGCTTATTATTGTATATTTTTCCCAAAGTGTGATGATCTATGTCTGGTGATGAAAGTAGTGAGGTAATTATTCAGATCACATATGCATTGAGGTGATCTGAGATTTAGCTGCATCCTTCAAAAGAACGAGCTCATTTCTGCCTAGCTTAACCCTCATCAATAATAGCTAACGCTTCCCAGAAGCTCTTTTTTTTTTTTTGTTCCTATTGGTATAAAAGCCTAGAGCTAGAAGTGTCTCGCACCGACCTGTACCAATTAGGATTTAACCAGAGAAATAGAACCAGTAGGAGATAAATATTAAAAGATTTATTGCAAGGAATTCATTCACTGGAATGTGAGTGCTGACTAGAGAATCCAAAATCTGTAGGGCAGGCTGCTAAGATGGGCAGACTGGGGCTCTCAGGTTTGAGCTGCAATCCACAGGCCCAATTTTTTCGTCTTTGGGAAGCCTCTCACATCTCTGCTATTAAGTCCTATCACTTGATCAATGGAATCAAGCTCACCTAGACTATTTAGAATAATCTTCCGTACTGAAAGTCAGTTGATTATAAACTTTAATCACATTTGCAAAGCAACCTTCATAGAAACACCTAGATTAGTGTTTGACTGAATAACTGGAGAGTGTGGCTGTCTTAGTACATTCCTGCTGCTATAACAAAATACCACAACCTGTATAAGTTATAAACAGCAGAAATGTATTTCTCACAGTTCTGGAGGGTGTGAAGTTCAAGATCAAGGTGCAAGCAGATTTGGTGCCTGGTGAGGGCTGTTTTCTGTTTCCAAGATGATGCCTTGTTGCTGCCTCCTCTGGAGAGAATGAACACTGTGTGTTCAGAAAAAACAAAAGGAAAGGCAGCTCTCTGAAGCCTTTATTATAAGGTCATGAATCTTATTCATGCTTCATAACCTAATCACATCCTAGAGGCCCCGCTTTCTAATACCATCGCCTTGGTGATTGGGTTTCAACATACGAATGGTGAAGGCACACATATAGGACATTCAATCCCTAGCAGCGGCCTAGCCAGGTTGGCACAAAAAACTGACAATGCACCAACTTTACATTAAGTGAGGCAGAAGATTTTTGCAGCTATTTTCTTCTTTTCAGTCTCTATTTTACTTCAGTGTTCTCAGCACAACCTAGGGTAGGAATGGAAAGGATTATTTCCTAGGAAAATAAACTTTGCAGTTGGAATTTTTTCAGACTCCAATGGGTCCCACCTTCCCCGCTCACTATCACTAATAATGCAGCAGCCCTCTTTCTGATTTAGTATATTTTCTCTTTGGCAAATTTGGTAAATTTTTCTTTGTCTGCTCCTCTCAGAAATTGGTATATCTTAGAAAACGGAGGGATTTTTTTTGTTGTTATTTTGGGTTTTATGCATTTATTTATTTATTGCATCTACCACTTCTGCCATGTTTCAATTGCTGTAGATAATAATAATCATGATCATGATTTTCATATTATCATGTTTTTTTTCTGGTATTCTATGGAAGTGAAATTTATCTAAATCTTTCACATCCCAACAGTATCAAATCTGAGCTTATTTACATTTACAGATAAGATATGCATTTGTTTTTCAGGTCTGCCATATTAATTTGTTTTATTCATGATTTTTGCTATTCTTTCAATGCTATGATTATTTCAGTAAAACTTCAGTTTACTTTGAAGATTATATTATTATTACATAGTCTTCTACTTTGTTGCTACATTTCAACAGTATATCATCATTTTCTTTGGACCATTTTTTATTTCAGTTTTACCACTTTTCTTCTCATAATTTGTATGGGATTAAACGAAATCTGTTTTTGTCCCCCTTGTTTAAATGAGTAGAGTATCCCCAGACTATCAGGAGAAATAAGTGGTAATATCCTCACTTTTGGGCTCCAAGGGGTCCTTTCTTTGTTTTAAATGTGGAGTATGTCCTTGCTGTGCAGCCACTTCCCTCTCTCTGATTCAGAAGACATCTTTGCTTCCAGTCCTACATTTTAGTTTTATAGCTCTCTAGGACTTATTTTCTGAGGTAGCACTCGCATTGTTATTTTGCCCGTAAAACACTTTCTGAAATACTCTTCCAGTGGTCTCTACCACCGTACAGTATGAGAATCTTTTTATCATTCTGATTCCCAGTGTTCTTATCCTTTTAATTTTATTTTTCTGTTTCTGTGAATTTCCTTCGGAGTTAGGCAATACATTCTGCAACAATTTACATGCCGTGTATTTCTGAAGTTTTCAGGAGCCTGGATTGTCAAAAATACGTTTTATTTCCCCACCAAACATACTGGGTTTTTGTTGTTGTTGTTGTTGGTGGTGGTTTGTTTATTTTGTTTTCTGTTTAGGCATCATTTAGAGCCTGTCAAGACTTTATTTAGTCTCCACTCAGAATTTGGTTTGCTATTTTTGCATGTTTTGCTTTATTTTGTTTTTGGTTCCCCAGATTATGGAGATCATCAATAATTTCCTTTAACTCCTGGCATTGTATTGATTAAGAATGCCTATTTTATCATGTGAAGGGAATGTTATCACTACATTGTGGGATCAAAAAAAAAAATTCAAGGACAATGTATTTGATTACACCTATTGTCCTTCCAAACCTATTTTTATGGCTTTAAAGTTACAACACAGGTAGCATAGTTCTTGGCCTTGATAGCAGCACAGGTTTGAAATACATGTGATAAATCTATTTGTTCCTTAAGTGAAACGTGATGCCACCCAAACATCACTAATACCATCTGTAGGTACAGACTATATATTTTCCCTCTAATAGAAAAACTGATTTGTATTTTTAAAAATTTATGAGTTGAAAGTAAGGAAGTAGTGCTGTGTTTTATTGAACTAAATTTTTTTTTGCAAAGTGTGTTCACTTCTATGGATACCAGTGGAAATTTAAAGTATTTCTAAAAATTCAAGGGCTAGACAACCCTTCTTATATTCAATGTTGTATACTAGAGGTACTAACTAATACCAAAAGAAGAATTAAGAGCTGTAAAGATTGGGAAAAAAGAACATTCTTGTTTACATAAAACAATAATACATACATAAAGGGTGCAAGAAAATCTGCAGAAAACACTGCAAACTAACAAATTAATTTAGTAAGTTTTTTGACCTAAAACCAGTACACGTATATTGATAGCCTTACTTTATTTTAGTTATACAAATTAGACATGTAACGATACTTATAAGAATAATTCATTTTTAAAATTAATCAAAAACTGTAATATACCTACATATATATTATATTTGAGATATATGACAGTAGACCCACAGGAAAAACCATAACTTTTCACTTAAGGAGAGAAAATCTAAACATATAAAGGTATAAACTATGTACAAGGAGAGGAAAATTAGTGTCATGAAAATGTCATTTCTTCTTATATTAATCTATGAATATAATGAATTTCCAGTTTTATAAAAATACATTTTTTACAATGCATGTCTTGGAGATATCAATGTTGTTGAGTGAGAGATATCAGTGGATAAAAGTCCTATAAAAACCAAAATAACGGGTAGCTCTTATGAAATTGCCTGTTGTATAGGAGAAAAACGGTTGAATATTTTCTACTTTAAATGGTTCAATCTACTAGTTAGGATTTTTACCAGAAAGTGGAAAATAATGGTTTGGAGCTAAGAGAATGCATCACACCTCCACCTCCAGGCCCCCTATCTGCTTATGTGATCTTTGTGGGAAGTGAGGGAGAGGAAGTGATTTCTGCTAAAGATAACTGGAAAGAAATGATCCTTAGGAGAGTTACAGACCTTATATAAGGAGACTGCCAGATCAATCCTTTGGCAGGAAGGTAAATTCCACAAGTGGTTTTCCATTTCCCATCTAATAAAATGTCAATTCTTACTCTGTAACTATATCCAAAATATAATGTCACTAATTTTCTTGTCAAGTCTCATCATGTTGCTCTAGGTGATTTGAAAACCTTGCCATAGGGCCTTGTGAGCAGGAATCTTGCCTTAATTGTCTCTGTGCCTACTTCAGGATTCATGATACTATGTGTTACATGTTTATTGAATTCATCCATTCATGCCTGGATATTTCATAACATAAATTAGCGAGCATGACCTTGAGGACATTATTTCAGAAAAAGTACTTTTTACTGAAAATCTTTTGGAGTATAGGTTTCACAATTTAATTGTTTTAAATACTCTCCTATTTAGCCACTAAAGTAAGAATTTGCCTTGAGAAGAAACCCTAGGTTTCTGTTGTTTTATTTTCTACTTGAAATGGTAGAAGATAAAAGTCCTATTTAGAATATACATTCTGGAAACTTCTCAATGAATGATTAATTGAAAAATTAATTTTAAGGAAAAAGTACAAAAAAGAACATAAAATATTATGTGGTTTTAAATATCACAGATCGCCTTTCCTCCTATGATTTAAAAGCACTCCATTATGATTTATTCTTAACCTTTTCTCTCTTAAAATCAATTGTAATTTTAATAAAATAATAGAAAAATGTTATTTAAAAATTTATAATGTAAGTATATATAATCATTAGTTTGTTAAAGCAAAACACAATATTGATGAGTTCAAATCAGATTATGAGCTGTAAAATATTGATCTCAAAAATTTTTAACATTTTGTGTTTTTTAATACATACCAATTCTTTTAAACAATCATATATTTACATTTATCACAGTTTTTAATAAATGAAAGGATTTTAAGTTTCTTAATTGAACATTTATTGAAGTAGAATTCAATGCTTCATGTGCTATAATCTCAAATACAAAGCATTTTCATGGTTTATACATATTTTTGAATGCTAATTTCTTATTTCTAATGCCTTTAGCTGTTTTAAAGGTTTGCTGTATCTTTTATCCTATTAATATGTTTGATTTATATCTATAAAACTTCAAAGATGATATTTTGTTGATATTTGTAGAGCATCTCAAATTACAGTGTGATATTTAATGATGGATTTAGACTGATTCTTGACATAGTGATGACTTCAATCAGTTTAAATTGTATCTGCTTTTCTGAAATAAAGCTATTTAGCTACAAAGGGTTCATACAGTTTAAAGATTACCAAACAGTATGTGTTCTTTTAGTAATATAGCTTTGTGTGTTTGTATTGTGGGAAAAAAATCCTTGAGATACAATAAGCCACCAAACAAAATACATAATATGCCACAAAAGACCTTATGATTCATTTATTTTGTTGTATTTGCTTCGTATTCTTCCTTATATTTTTATTATATTCAGCTTAATAAGGTTAATTTTAGGAGGGAAGAGATTAAAAATTGTTTCAAATTATGATTTTATGAGTTTCGTAATCTCTGATCATCCTTTAAAATTGATGTGCAACATTGATGTTCTGTTTTTCCCAAGATCATGTTGCATAAGACATTCAAAGAATCCAGGTAAGAGATCTAGGTATTTGAGGGAACCATTTTCACACAAATTATCCTTCATGAGAACAGCTTATATTAACACCAGTATATCATATTCTTTTAAAAAGTCATATTAAAACTTAAGAAAAGAATGCCATTTTATTGAAACTCTTGACAATCTCTGAAAATTAGAATTTTGTGTTATGAAGGAGGAGAAATGGGGATCACAGGTGAGATCGTACATGTATAGGTTTTGTCTGATGCAACTTTATTCACATCATTTTCAGTCTTTATATTCATTTTAGAGAGTGTAAATCAGAAATACAGCAGAATGAAATGAAAGTGGATTTTGGAGATTCACATTTTGGAAAATAAAATATTTGTAAATTTGGAATACACGACTTTACTCTATCCTCCCAATCCATGTATCTTTTAACCTTTTCACTTTTCTTTTTTAAGAATTTGCAAGTTTTTCAGTTAGGATTCTCCAAGTTATACTGCAGTGACACAACAAAAGCTTATTTCTCAATTCGGCCACATATCCACAGAAGACAAGCAGGAACCTCTGCTCCATTACATCCTCACTATAGGGAAGAGAGTGTGTGCAGTGAGGAACATGCTGGGTTTCTTTGGGTTTTTTGTTTGTTCGTTTTCAAAATTTCAACCTAGAAGTGAAGCAAGCCACTCTTGGTCACATTTCGTTGCCCAAGAGGAGTCATACAGACACATTCAACTCCAAAGGTAATGAAAGAGCAATGCCATGGCGGGAGAGATGTGAAACACTTGAGAGAATACCCATCATCTATTAAATATGAAAACGTAGAAAAATGTGAAAGAGTAAATATCAGTAATACAAGTGATCCATGAAAATGTTCAAAAGGAGAATAGTAAACTCTATAATCTTAACCTAGTATTTCACATACCGTAAAAATAGCTTCAATATATGAAAATCCTCAACAGAATAAAAGTGTATCTTAAGTAAATGCTTTGGATTAATCTTCTAGTATTTGGTCATTGTGCATTGTGCCATACTTTGTTAATAAAACTGTCATGCAGAAATACTTTTCGCAAATTTAAATATACTTAATCTCTGTGCATGGATGTGCAACTAAGTTATCATTTGGACATAAATCCTCCTTTGCTCAAGACTAGAAGAGGGAATTTTGTTTTCTAGGCTCTTAATAAAAGATAAAGTTACATGGATTCTATTCTTTAAATGCAGATTGTTGGAGCCAGAAAAATAGTGTTGTCTCTCTATGACAGATGCTTGCTACATCTTCCATCTCCAACAATCTCTCATTCAGGCACTTTAAAACACATCACTGCCGGTTGCCTCAGAGGGTAGCATCATGTAATCAGGGCACGATGATGCCAGATGTATTTTGACTTCGGAATAGACTATATAATTAGGTTTGGCATATATTACTGCAAAAAACTGTCTTTTCTCACATCAACAAAGAGAACAAATCCAATATTTTAGTGACTCTCATTCTTACTCTTTAGTATTATAAAAATTAATAGAAAAATGCATTTCATTAGTTATAAACATTTTCAGTTATTATCTTTTTAATATTTCATTCAAGAAAATTAACTTTCAGTCATACTCATCTTGTATGTCAGTACAAGGAAATTTCTCTAATTGAATACAAAAAAATATTTTTGAATCCTACTAAATCAGAGATTCATAAAGATTTTACTCCTATTTTAATCTTCTTTATAAAAATACAAATATATAAACAGTTCAACATAAAGGTATTTTCTTAAATTACAGCTTCAGAATAAAAATTATAAAAGAATGTAAAACTGAAATATGAGTGTTCAAAATTTTTTTAAAAGAAATTAAATCCTGAATATATTCAGAGATAGCAAAATATTTCATAAATGTTGTTTTTATCTGCAAACACCCAATAAATAGGTTTCTCTATTTTAGAAATGTATGTGATTTAGAGATAACCTTAAAGGCTTACCAGTGGTAAATTATGTTATTTTCCCAAAAAGTAAACTTTTCTTGGATGTCACTGTGTTGAATTTTGAGCACAGTTGTTCATGCTGTTTTTTCTTCAGCTGAAAGATGTCACTGCCAGGTCTTAAACACATGGAGCAGAGTGCCAGAGAGAACAACTTGCCCAATATCTGTCAAATTAGGCCGAGCATGGGCTAGTGCCCAGAATACATGAAGAATGCTCTAAAGGTCAGGGCATCGGCTAACTGAAAAGAGCTCAGAATTAACTTTTAAAGAGTATAAAGTACATTTATCTCTTTTAACAAGCAGAAAAGGAGGCAGGATTTCTAGTCTAGTAGAAATTAAAATAAATAATTGATGACTTGGTCAGAAGTTACATACTTTAGTTGGTAATAAGGCTCAATAATAATACCGTAAGTAAAGAGATGATATGCTCAATTTCTGCTTGAGGATTACTGGAAAGTTCTTCAGGTAGTTAACATCTAGAAAAATATTTTTAATTAAAAATGAATAGTAATTAATCTTAGCATATTGAATACATGAGAGATTAATGACTTCTTTAGTATTATAATCAATAGAAAGCAGGTGTGCGGTGATTGAAAATAAGATTTTGTGCTACCACATAGAAAAAGAGAATTTAACTTCCAATCTTTAAAAGGGGCAAAGATGCTGTCATCACTTTTTATATTTCCTTTGCAACATAAACAAGAAATAAATGACAGATATTTTTAAGCTACACATTAAAAGTGAAAGTAATAGACATGATCAAAGTGTTTCTTTTTATGTAGCTGCTTCTCGACTGAGTACTAACAAAAAGACAAGGAGACAGCTAACATAGAAAAAAATATACAAAGTAAAGTTAGGGAAAAATCAGTAAGGGAATCTCAAATAAATAAATGCCTTCATATAACAAACAGGGAGATTTCTTTCTGTTGCATAATTTTCAATGGTTTTAAATAACATCTTATTTATAATAGAGGACTTAGAATCATTTTTTGTGTTTTTCTCTTTTTAAATGTCCTCCAACTGCTACTATCTTTTTAATACCTATCTATCATTTAAGCTCATCTCATTTCCCATGAAGACCAAGTTGCAATAAAATATTGTCCCTTTGGGTTTTCTAACATGTAGTTAAATACCATCTAGAGCACAGACAATTCATATTACATATTTGAAGAAATACACTAGCTAGGCATAAAATCAGAATAATGAAATTGGGAGACTCTGTTTCTTAATTTTAAAAGGGCACATGTATCTTATATTGTTTCCTAATTTTACTTTCTGACAATTATTAAAATTTAAAAGTAATTTTGTTATGAGAGAAATGGGAATTATAAAAAAATAGATAGTAGAAAAAGTGTTAAACACTGTTTTTATTTAATGTTTAAACATTAAAAACGTAAGCAGATGCACAACAACTTTATTTTCTTCAGTAACAAAAGGCATTCTCATATCTAGAGAAGGTGTGAAACTATATTCTTGGAGAGGTCTTTCAGTTATTTTTTCTCTAAGCTTCTTGTTAATTAGTAATGGCTTCTAATAAATAAATCATATTTTGTCATGTCATTACATAAACGAGATATCATATCCATTAAGTGACTAGGTGACTTGCATTCTGTAAATATGGAGAGGAATTAGCTTCAAATTTTAGACCAAATTTGATACTTAAGAATTTTTAAAAACATTTAGACAATGTGACAAAAATTTGTTTTAAAAAAAGATTTGGATGGATGAGAACTGTATCTGAGTCACAAACATTGCTAGAAGCGGTTCTTTTCTGGAAACAGACTTGATTGGCTTAAAATCACATTTTTTTTCAGGTCCTATGAGTTTTATTTTCAATTAAAAGACAACATTTTCTGTATTTACAACATTGCTGGAACAAGATAACAAGCTAGTCTCATTTAGCATTCCACTCAATGTTTAAAGAAATGTTCACAGTAGCTGATGGATATTCTAACAGTATGGAGCAAACAACCCCTTGGAAATAGTTAAAAGACAATATCACTTTTGTAAGACACAAAGTAACCAAGCAGAAATAAAGTAATTGTACTAATTTCTAGATTAAATTAGTGTAAGTTTTTAAAATTACTTACATTAACTAACCTAATTAATTTGACCACATTCTCCTGATAAATTTGTAAAATTTTAAAATCCCTAATAACCCTAAAGAAAAATCCTTTTTAATACAATTCGAATTCTTTCAATTATATTCCCAATTATGTGAACAAGTA
Source organism: Indri indri (assembly GCA_004363605.1). Lineage (NCBI taxonomy): Eukaryota > Metazoa > Chordata > Mammalia > Primates > Indriidae > Indri > Indri indri. The sequence continues at coordinate 39,823 of RJWJ010004206.1, forward strand.
ATGCCAAACTTCATAAATTAATACAGCTAATGAAAGTTTTCAATAATGCATTGGTAATTTCTCAGTAAGTAGTTTTAAATGGGAAGAAATATATTAATTAAACATAATAGATGCAACTTTGATGATGTAATACATATACATGTATATAGTAAAAGTAATCATATAGAATTGCAGTCCCCAACCCCTGGGCCATAGACTGTTAGTGGTCTGTGGCCTGTTAGGAACCATGGCTGCATAGCAGGAGGTGAGTGGTGGGCAAGGGAGCGAAGCTTCATCTGTATTTACAACCACTCCCCATCGCTCGCATCACCCCCTGAGCTCCACCTCCTGTCAGATCAGTGGGAGCATTAGACTCTCATACAAGCGTGAACCCTACTGTAAACTGCGCATGCGAGGGATCTAGGTTGTGCGCTGCTTATGAGAATCTAATGCCTGATCTGAGGTGGAGCTGACGCGGTCATGCTAGGGCTGAGGAGGAGCTGCAAATACAGACTATCATTAGCAGAGAGGTTAACAATGTAATGATAATAAAAATAAAGTGCACGATAAATGCAATGTGCTTGAATCATCCCCAAACCATCCTCCCCACAACCCTAGTCTGTGGAAAAATTGTCTTTGATGAAACCAGTCCCTGGTGCCAAAAAGGTTGGGGACCACTGAAGAACATTTATTTTTTGCTCTTTTATGTTTACATGCCAGCATCAAACCCTCAATGGGCCTTTTTCTAATCATTTTTATCAGAAGTGTCAGAATATTTTTCAAAGGATGCCATAATCCAATTTTAGTCAGCTGAATGACAAAACTAATTAAATGCATCAAACCTTTAGTAAAAAATATTAGACTTGAAAAATATTGAAAACAGGAACATTGCAAATATCAAAACACTTATTTCAATTTTATCCATCAAACCACCTATCGTGTGTGTACGTGTATATAGTATACTTTTCATGAGTTTTCAAAGTATATGAAATGTCATAACATTTTTAAACAAAATTTACATTATTAACACTTTCAGACTAGACCAAATTGATCAGCTTCTCCTCTTGTGCATAATTGCATAATAACTGTACATATTTCTGGGTATGTGGGAAGGCTGTGTATAATATGTCACTTACTACAATATCACTCTTTTGAGCAATACCCTTTTTGCAGCTCTCTGATGAAGGACATCAGATTTTACACTACTGAAGAGTAACAGGTCCCCTACCTGTAAACGAGAGAGCTTTGCCCAGCTCTAGTTTTACTGTTGACTGATATGTGACCATCCTCAACTAACTTTCTTACTCTGTTCCAGATTTCTCTTAGTAAAATAAGGAAATTTGGCTAAATTATCTTTAAGGATTAATATTATACATTAGATTTATTCTATGAGGTGAAAACATTTCCTTTTCCATACTCGGCCCACCCTCCTTCTCCAGTTAGCTTTGTTTCAGGCGTTGTTAACATCCAGGTGTTATTATATTATGTGAGAGGAGGCACATTTTTGAGTTTTATTAACCTATATAAGAATGTAATAAACATGTTCTTATATCTCTATTTTTATGTGATATGTCTAAGATTTCTTTTAATGTAATATTTTTATATTAAAATAGTATAAATATGTTGTTTGAAAAATCAAATAGCACAAATTTATAATAAATAATGAGTGGTACTTGTCCTATTTCTCCTCTTCCTTCCCTTGAGTAGAGTTTTAATCCTTTTAGTTGTTTCTTCTGGAATTTAAATTCAGAATATATATTTACATATATATATATATGTGTGTGTGTGTGTGCATGTGTGTGTATATGTGTGTATGTATGTGTGTATATATATTCAATATATATTAACCAAATAATAGTCATGTATTGATCTTTATATTTTAGATTATATATACCAAATTCCTATTCCATTATTAAAGATAAGAGTTTCATTTTCTTACTATTGAGCCTTTTTACCTATGATAATGTGCAGTTCATGCTAAACTTTAAGTGAGAGGAAGTAATCGTTAACAAAAATTTGTGTAATTAAACTAAACTGCAAAACAACATAAGGCTCAATATGACAGTTTCTCAAGTGTCAACATGAATATAAAACTGATGATATTCCAATGTTGTAACAGCTCTCATTTGGCAAAACAGAATATGATCACTAACAAAAACAGTAAGCACCTACTTTAAGGATATAAAAGGAATTTGTATTATTCTGTGTAGTGGAATGTAAATATAAAAGAATGTGAATTTAAGGATTGGGAAACCATGACCATTATCATAAGGCTATTCTGAAAAACGAAAATGAATTACAGGTATTTAAGAGATAAGTTTCCTGCTAGAAAGAAGCTGGTACTGACCTCAATCTAATGACTCTTTATATTAGAAAAACAAAGGTTACTTGTGAACATTCTTTTACAGGGTTTAAAATTTGTTTTCTATGCTGTCGCTCACTATATAAGCAAATTATGATTTTACTTTCCTTTTTAATAACAACCTGTAGGTAACACCTTTAGTTTCTCAGAAGGTGTTTATATGAAAACAATCACTACATTTTGGGGGAACGACCGTGTTTCTGCTCTAGATAAAGTGAAATGTTTAGATTACTTTTCTTAATTAGGCGATTGAGATTTCAACAATATCCTTATTAGATCTCAATCTATTTATCAATCATCAATCTGTGTATTCTTGGTATACGTAAATGATATTGTTTGTTAGGTGCAGAGCTGAGAGAGAGAGACACACGAAGCCTCATGTGTAGCAAAATGCTGTTTATTTTGAGCATCTTGGTGCAGATGGGTGGAGGCTGAAAAAGGCGTCCATGAGAGAAAAGGGGAGAGAAGGGGAGAGCCTTGGGTTTTATAGAGGGTTTTTCTGGGAGGAGGAAATAAATTCTTTTCAAACAACCTGGAGGGATAAGGAAAGTAAGTTTCCCTTTTGCATTTCATTCCCTTATCGCCCTAGGGTTCTGGCAAAGGCTAGGTGCCTAATACACCCTTAGGAAGGGGAGAGCGGTGGGTTTTATAGGAGGTTTGGATGGAAGTTTGGGGAGGGTGAATTCTTTAAGCCTAACATTATTGACTGAATTCCTTTGTGAACAGATATGTCTCAAATCGCTGTATGACTAACAGTCCTTTCTGGAGTGAGCACATATAGAGCTAACGCTTCAATCTGTGGCTGTTGCAGAGTGTGCCACCAATAATCTGCCCCTTAAATTTATATAATGGTCCTCTGAAGTGAGAGGCATTACTGTTTTGTCATGCTAATTGCCCTCTTTATTCTTCCTGCTTTCTCTTCCTTATCTCCCATCCTGGAGTTTCTCAGCCATAAGGCATATTAGAAAACCACCTTCAGTGCACACTTACAGCAACTCACCTGCTCCCTCTTTGTAGCTTCTGCTTAGCATACCGAGCTTCATTGAGCTATGTAGTGACGTTGCTGCTCATGTGTTAATACTTAATTAGTTCTCCCCTATTTAATGTTTTGAAGTACGTGTAAGAAAACTGCTCCAGAAGAAAAATGTCAACTCCATTTCTTTGCATGTGATTCAGGGTTGTTGGTACATTATCACCATAATATGCACAACTTCCAAATGACTTTTGTACAGAAGTTGTTCCAACTGTTTAAATTGTTATGGACACATTTTTCCTTCTAAGTAAAATTAATTTTTTGATAGAGAAGCTGCCAGTGAGTTGTTGAAAATAATCTACTGAATCAATATCTTGAAACCATATCTAAATTTTCCAAATACAGATAGGACTTCACAATGATGTCTGTTGCTGCAAAATGAAAAAATTCTAGGTGTCAGTTTTCATAGCCCCCCAGATAAAAATTGAGGTTACATAAAAAGATACAGGGGAGAACTGATGTTTTCCATAGATAAATGAATATGCAGTATACACAAGAACTCTGCACTTTCTGGGAGTTAGTGTGTGAAGTTTCAATAGCTGAGTAGCTGTGAAGAAATTAAACTTGAATACTGGTTCTAACAGGTTTTAATCCAATGTCACCTTTGTTAGTTTACAAACTTTATCAGTTACCATCTCAGGAATATGTATACCTGGCTTATGTTCTGTGAACTAGTCATCATTATAGAGATTAGAATTTGAACATAAAAAGGTCATTGAGAAGAATAAGGCATTCATTTTTATACATATTTTAGTTACTATTTATTTTTTATACTTGAAAAGAAGTTCATAGATTTATCCTCCCTTATTTGTGCTACAGAATAAAATCAAAGCAACAATTTGCTTTACTTACCATTACATTAAGATATTGTAACAGACTTAAGCTGTTCTGAATATATTCTGTTTGCCCCACTCCCGCAGATCCTCTTGTTAAGTAGATAGTAAAGGACCTCCGAGACCCTCCTAGGGACAAAAGTGGGTGCCTTGCCTTGGTGCTGCCTCAAGCAATTACCCCACCTGTGTAGAAGCACAAGGGCAGCCCCATCTAGGTGCTGCTCCATCCTAATCCTGCCCTGAGCAGCTGCCACACTTGGGGGAATAAGAAACCTCTGCTAATCTGCAAAAGAATACAGGAAATCCCCAGCCCTCAGGCCAGGCAGCCCAGGCACAGTAGGATTTGGACAGTGACCTAGAGTAACCTAAGGCTAATTATCATTGTTGTTAACTGTCCAATCAAAGTGTTTCAGTGGTGATGGGACCACGAGGAAGGCCCAATCCGGATGCTAGAAACAAGACCCCAGACCATTACCAGAGCCTTTTGTTATGACAGAGGGTTCCTTTCCTCTCCTGCGATGAATTTATCTTGCTCTTGCTCTTTGAACCTATCTGGTCCTTCCTCAATAAACTTTGTCTCACGCTTGCCTTACTTTTGGTGTGTCTGGTCATGAGCAATAACACCCAAAACGCAGGGACAGCGGAGCTGATTATAAATGAACTCTATGTGTTATGAAATCACAACAAAGGACTAGCAGCTCTGTCAGCATCCTCTGTTACTGCTTCTGTCTCTGGTTCTTAGATCCATGGAAAAGTTGAAATGGTCTATTCAAACAGGCCCATCCCTCCTAACCACTCTGCAGCTAGCCTATTATTAATGGTTTCTGTTGCTTCATAGCAGGTCAGATTTATACCATCTTAAAGAACAAAATTTTTTAAATCAAAGGCTCAAGCTATTGTGTGTACAGGACTTCCCCAATCTATCCCAAATTTACCTGATAATTTCATCACAGCAGGCATGAGTAGGTACTAACATTTTTAAAGAGAATAGATTAAAAATAAAAGCAAATGACCAAAGAGAGCAACCAGCAGGATGCCTGAAGGGCCCATTATCTTTCTGTTAAAATGCAAGACATGTTTCTAAAAGCTATTCTTAAAAGTGATTTATATTCAATAATACTTGCGATGTCAGATTTAAAATTACATTATTTTCTACAATTACCACTAATTTTAAATGTAAAGCTTTGTAGCACAAAACTTTTACAGGCAGAGTTTATATTAATGTACTAAAATTATGGAGTAGAGATCTATGTTTTGAATAAAATGTTTAAATACATTTTTTAGCAAAACAAAAAATGTACTTTGTGCATGATTTAGGAATAAGCTTGGATTTATGAGTTTTCAAAGTAGTAAAAATGCCAGAAATCATTAAGTTACTTAATTTAATTAACTTTATGAGACTCAAATGAAGTAGTATAAACTTGTTGAAGAAAGTGGGCTAGAAGGAGATTAATAACAGGGTTTTTAATAATTAACATTTCCCTCTCATCTTTATTGCATAGAGTGACACCTTCGTCTCCAGCATACATAGCCGGATTCATGGTGCTGCCTTTTATTCAGATGCACAATAATTAAAAAGGGGCAAATTCGGGAGTACAGAATCATGCATTCAGTTTCATTATGCAGAGCACGAAGTGCTTTGAAGCTTCCAAGAAAAGATGTCAAGTAGGCAGTTGGAAGCAGGATGCTGAATCTGAGAGGAAACATTTCCTGACCATCCTTGGGATGGTTGATTTTTTTGTATCAACTTTGCATTTATATCTCCTTAAACATACTTAATCTCCAAATAAAGGCAATAACAAGATCTTATGCCTACCTAACATGATGAAACTATCATGCATACAACTGAAAACACACCAGAAGCAGATGCAAAGTCCTTTGGGTGATTCTAACTCTTCTCCTTATATCGCATAACTTAAATACTATGATGGAAAGATAACAACACTTAAATACTGTGATATAGCTTATGATACATGATAAGGAGATAAGAGGGAAGCGGAGATAAGAGGGAAGCAACATGGTTCTACTCGTTAAATCTGACCTGGCTACAGGTACTGCTGAATGTCCAGTCTGCCAGCAGCAGAAACCAACATCGAGTCCCTGATATGGCATCATTCCCCAGAGTGATCAGCCAGCTGTCTAGTGGCAGGTGGATTACATGATTACATTGGACAACTTCCATCATGGAAGGGGTAGTGTTTTGTTCTTACTGGAATTGATCCTTCCTTTGCATACAAATTTGTCTTCCCTGCATATAATGTTTCTATCAAAACTATTATCTGTGGATTTACAGAAATCCTGATCCATTGTTCTGATGCTCAGCATTGCTTCTGATGAAGGAACTCACTTCACAGCAAATGAAGTGTGGCAATAGGCCCATGCTCATGGAATTCACTGGTTTTACCATGTTTTCTTCTATCCTAAAGCAGCTGGCTTGATAAAATGGTGGAAGCACCTTTTGAAGACTCAGTTAAAGCACCAGCTCAGTGGTAATAACTTGCTGGGCTGGGGCAAGGTTTGCTAGGAGGCTTTGAATCAACATGCAATATAGGGAGCCGACTCTCCTCTGGCCAGAATTTACGGGTCCAGGAATCAAGGAGTGGAAATGGGTGTGACGATACAGAATTACACCACCAGTGACCCACTAGCAAAATTTCCCTTCCTGTCCCCTGCAACATTTTGCTCTGCTGGCATAGAGGCCTTTGTTCCAAGGGGAGGAATGCTTCCACGAAAAAGCACAATGATTCCATTGAACTGGATGTTAAGAATTCCACCTTTACCCCCCAGTCACTTTGGGCTCCTTGTTCTTCTGAACCAACAGGTAAAGAAGGGAGTTACTGTGCTGAGTGGGTCATCGATGCTGACTACCACGGGGAAATTGGACACCTACTGCACAATGGTGGTAAGGAAGAGCATATTTGGAACACAGAGGATCCCTTAGGGCATCTCTTAGTATTACTATGTCCTGTGATTAAAGTCAATGGAAAGGTAAAACAATTTAATGCAGACAAGACTACTAACAGCCCAAACCCTTCAGAAATTAAGATTAGGGGGTTTGATTCACTCCATCAGGTAAAAATCCACAACCAGCTGAGGTACTTGCTAGGGAAAAAGGGAGTATGAAATGGGTAGTGGAAGGCAGTTATAAATACTAGCTACAACCACATGACCAATTACAAAAATGAGGACTGTAACTGTCATGAATATTTCCATCCTTATTTTTTATTAATATATGTGCATCTGTGTGTGCATATATATCAAATATCTTTGTTTTCCTTTCTCATTTATCCCCTTATGATGTCACATAAGATGTACTGACTTTATTTCACAGTATTTACGTATTACTAATTTTATATCATGATATTTAAATTATGGGATACCAAGAAGAAGAGTGAACATCACGAAGGATTTGCATCCTCTTCTGGGGAAAGGATGCATTTTCAGTTGCATGTAGGACAGTTGTATCCTGAAGGGGGAGGTACGACCTTGTTATTGTCTCTATTTGAAGATTAAGTATGGTTTAAGTAGATGTAGGTGGTGCCAATTTGACAAGAGGTTCATTTGTGTTGGTTAATTTTATGTGTCAACTTGACTAGGCTATTGGGTCGAACATTATTTTGGACATTTCTGTGAAGGTATTTTTAAGAGGAGCTTAACATTTAAATCAGTGGACTTTTTGAGTAAACCAGATTGACCTTTGTAATGTAGGTAGGCCTCATCCAATCAGTTGAAGGCCTTAAGAGAAAAAGACTGACCTCCCCAATGAAGACATAATTCTGTCAGCCAACTGCCGTTGGGTCAGAGCTGCAATATTAACTCTGCCTTGGGCCTCCTACCTGCTGGCCTACCCTATAAACTTTGGATTTGCCAGCCTCTAACTGATTTTTCTCCCTCTGTAGAACCCTGACTAATATAATCTTTTATGGGTACATAATAGTTGTATGCCTTTATAGGGTACATGTGATGTTTTGATACAGGCATACAATGTGAATTAATTAAATCAGGGTGATAGGGTATCCATCACCTCAGGCATTTAACATTTCCAGTTCCACTCTTTAGTTATTTTAAAGTATACCCTAACTTGTTGATTATAGTCACTTTATTGTCTAATACAATCTTTGACTCATTAGTGTGCAGTGCTACTTTCATCATATAGCATACATCATATTGCTCATTCCATCTAGCCAGTTTTAACTATGGATTGATAATAAACCTCTTCATTGTCAAAGCTCCGTGGCTATTTTTGACTTTTATAATTCAATTAGGATTATAGTGTCAGCTTGTCGAGCTATGCTAAAATTCCTGGTGAGATTTCGATTAGAATGCCAATGGATTATTTTACTTGGAGAGCAAACTCTCCCACTTCTTCCATCTGTTAACTTTTCCTCATGGTTTGTAAACAATGACTGTGCGCTTATTGTCAGAGTGGTTTTCGTGAGAGCCTCACGTGTCCTGGCTTGCAGAAGATCTATAAAGGAAGGTTTATGTTTTCCCCATGATGGAACCCATGGTGCTATCAGTTTTCAAAACCATAAGTTTTTATGTGAACTTCTCAACTTTGCTATTCACAAAATCCTGTAGCAGTGGGTGTGGGTTTGGTGACCACATTTGCCTGAGGTTCCTGACTTCCAAAGGGTAATTTATTTATTTGTTTTTTTATCCTAGCCCCTGAAGAAGCGCAAGATTCATTGGTACTTTCCTAAACTGGTGAGTGGAATTATGTTATATTCCTTTTTACATACACATTGTAACTTCTGCTGTTCTGTAGGTAGCTCTGGTTCCATTTTATTTGGGTCCTCATTCTTGGACTCTTTGGTCTACATGGGTATCAAGATCATAGCCTCCTGTCTTTACTTGGTTCAGATAGCACCAAAACACGTTTATGCTTCAGCTCTCATACTCTAGCCTTCTTTATATTTCCTTCGATTGCATTGATCACAATTGCTAAAGATACACTTAACTTTTTTAGATTTGATTTTCCAAAGCAAAATCAGCTCTCGGGTTAATTATCAATTCTAATTCTTTTGTAGCAGTAATTTACATAGTAGTTTAGATGCCTTTGAAATGATTCTGTAGACTATATAAAATGTCTGGGGTCTAGTAAAGCAACACTACATTATTTTCTTGAACTCCACTTTTCTCACCTATAAAACAGAAATAATGAAAAAAGAATAATTGTGAACATTGTTTTATATACTGTATGTTAGCACCTTGCAACTATCTTAGAACATACTATATACTTAATAAACAGAAAGCGTTATAGCATTTTACTTAATATATGTGCATGAAGGAAACAAGAAAGAGCACAGAAGAGTTTTAAAAATATTGAGTACAGGAGATTTTGCTGATGTTTTAATCATGGTGCTCATTCCCAAGAGTGTGCTAGAGATGGGAGATATGAAGCAATTAAGCTCTTATAAAATAAACTAACACATATACACATACACACATACACACTCAATGAAAAGAGAGAGAATGGCTTCTAAAAGAAATTCACATATTCCTTTTCTTATCCTCAACTAAGAAAACTGATTTGTCTCAATGTAGAAAGAAAAACTGAAAAACTGCTAGTGTAGGTACATTTTTATGGGCAGTTCAGGCTTAATTTTGAACACATTTGATATTCTCTTTATATCTTAACCCATGAAAAATTATTGCAATTTTTAACAGAGGTCCTACAGTTTTACCTATAAGTGTCGATTCCTTCTTCAGAAAAATTGAATAATGACAGGCCTCATTACAAATAGTTATTAGATAATATATACACAATTTGGACTATTTTGAGAGTGAAATATGCTTGATTTTCTTGTTTCTGTTTCTAAAATGTTTTTCTCATCTTCATAAATTGCTAAGACGAAGATGCTATGATAACAAGGTTTTCATTCCTCTCTCTCCCTCTCTCCTTTTCTCTTTCTCTCTTTTACTGCCCCCCTTTCTGCATATAGGACAGTGTCTTTTGCATTTATGTTTATATATTTCTCTGTCTACATATGTTGACACACTTTATTTATTTATTTATTTGGAGACAGAGTCTTGCTCAAAGCAACTTCAAACTCCTGGGCTCAAGTGGTCCTCCTGCCTCAGCCTCCCAAGTACCTGGGACTACAGGCACATACCACCACGCCCGAGTAATTTTTTCTATTTTTCAGTAGAAACGGGGGTCTTGCTCTTATACAGGCTGGTATCAAATTTCTGACCTCAAGCAATCCTCCCACCTTAACCTCCCTGAGTGCTAGGATTACAGACATGAGCCACTATGCCCAGCCTTTTTAATTTTTATTGTTTTCTTTTAATTTAATTTAATTTTCTAACTTGCAGAGTTTAAATATTACATCATTCTATTTTCCTCTTAAAATACCACTACAGTCAAAACATTTAAAACTTCTTAATACAATTTTGGCTATATAATATCACACAGTTGGAAATTTTATGATTTTATTTTATTCATAGTTAATAAAATAAAATTGATTGATATTAATTACATATTATGTTTTTAAAATATCTCTACTTGGTTTTAGTTGTTACTTATTTCTGATCATGATTTATTTTTATACTTATGCCAGGGAATCTGTCTCTTTTATATGAGTTCACCTTAAGAAATAATTGTGTTTTATGTATGGGTGTCAATTTTTTAAAAACTGTTTTTTATAAATGTACCATGGCTTCATAAAAAAGTAAGATTACATCTTTCTTTGTGATGATCAATTTTCAAAACATTAATGAAATCAATTATATAAATGATATTTTACTATTTGACTTTTCTGTTTCTAAAAGTGTGGTTGATTAGCTTATAGTGGTTGTTAGAACAAGGCATTACTGGTACCTCTTCTATTCATAGTGAATCAAAATTCATGGATGTGAGTATCATAAATCAACATCATTATCCACATTTCTAAGTAATTCTCATACAAACCAACATTCGAAAATTGTGGTTCTCTATATCCTTTTCATTTCTGAAAATTAATCTCTTATATAAATCTTAACATTTAAACAAAGCCAAGGCAGTAGGCACGTTGGATATATTTTATTTAATCTTCATAATAATATTAGTGTCGTATTATTAAAAATTAGAGAGCTGAACAATTTATATATAATTATACCTCTAGCAAATTTAAGGTTCAATTCAATCTCAGGTCACCTCGCTCCAGGGTTCTTACTCTTAACCACTGTATGTATGGATCCCATTCAAATAGAGATATATAAACTATGCCTCTATTAAATTAACACAGTAAACTAAATTTTTCCAATTGTTCCTAATTTTAAAGTAGATCCAGTGGTTCATAACTATAAAATATCCATGGTAAAATATTTAGTGAAAATAATATAATCATCTTTGCTCCATTTTATGAATTTCATACTATCGCAAGTATTTATTCCCCATGTCTGCTATTATGCCATTTTCTTTTGACTGATCTAAATTCTGGTTTCACTGTCTCTTATAAAGATATAAGCCAAATTGACCTCCCTTCCTCTAGTTTGACAAAAATGTATACCTTTGAGTATGTGCACCTAAGGGTTGGATTGGTGGAGAAGATGGAATCATCTTAGTTTGTTTTCTATTAAATTTTTCACAGTTTTGCCTTAAAGATTAAGGTCTGATTTGAATAAATCATCTAAGATCCAAAAAATCATTGCCTATTACCTTTGTTGATGGCAATCTTGAAATTTTACCTCTTTTTATTTTCTGGGACTTTTGTGAGTATTTTAACAGGAATATTAGAGAGAATAAATAAGAAATTATAAATAGTATTATTTTAAAATATTAAAAGAGTCGAGAGCTAATTTTATTATATTTGAGAATAACACACACAACAGAAATTTAGTATTTGAGGGAGAAATCTTTAATATATTAAATAATAAATGTCTATCGTAGACGAATATACTTTTGAATATAAGGGGGAGGGCAATTTCACTGTCTGTCTATGAGCTTTATCCTCTGATAAAGCTTTTAATTCGTGGGCAATATAGAAATGACAAATGAATGAGGGAGTGAAGCAAACACAAGTTTAACCCTTAAATTATATTATAAGGAGGAGTAACTCCTGGAGTACATTATTTTCACCAGTTCAGAAATCTTAACCAAATTGGTTGTTGAGGTTTCTTCTTTATGTTCAGAACCCCTTAGCTGCTTCAGAAAGACCCAGGGTCTTGTTAAAGCCTTTTAAAGCATAGATGCCTGTATACTAGGGGTTTGCTTCTTTTCCATGAGGGCTTAGATAATGAAAATAAGAAGAAATATTTATGGATTAAGTTTTATCTATGCCCCAGAAGGTCAGACATACATATCCTGCTGCCTGAAAGATATAAATGACCTGGTTTTATTTTGGATATGCAGCTTTCAAGTTATGTAATGTTTCCACACACAGCTCAGTTTGAAATATAAAATCGGAGTTTGAAAGAGTTGACTTGAGTCAACTAAAAACCAAGAGCCAATCCATTTCCATCTCTATCTGGCTCTTATTTATTGGACAGAAGTCGTCTTCTTCAGCATTTAAAGCCCTGCCCTTCAGCCTCACTCAATCTGATATCAGGAAGGACAACATAAATACCATTCTGTGACTTAGCCTTTAGAAAAGCTCCTAAAATAATCCATGTGCTATTTCATTAGAAACACATTTATATTAGGTCATTTTATTCAAGGGGTGCATATCTAGTTTTGTCATTTAATAGACACACAAAAAATGATTTTATTCCATAAAAACATCTCCACACTTCTTCAATTTTAACTATCTTCAGCACTTCTGTGAATTCTCAGATCACAAAATGCAGCAAAGATAATTTTCCCAACTTTGTAGTCGTTGTTATTTATACATAAAAGAACATGCAATCTTTAGTGCATCTGCAAACAAATATTAATCTACCATTTGGAAGCATGGTGTGCTCTCCTAGTAACAACAAATATAACAAGTTAGATGGGGTCCTAATCTTTTTGCTCTTACGAAATGAAGATCTATTAAAAATAATGATACTATGATAACACTAATTTGGCTGGCACTGCTGTCCCAAATCAGAGCTATAGCTAGAGGCAGCTGTGGGTATTTTATTGAAAGCCAAAGTAAATTGGGGCAGTTCCCTTAGCAGTATAAATTAGTCAGAACCTTAGAGACATAGGTATATTTTAGGAGTGAAGCACTGAACTCTTTTTCTAAGAATTATGTCACCTTAATTCAGTAATTTGGTATGCCTCAGGGTTTGCATGTATTTTAGAGATACTGTAATGAAGCGTGTGAGTATTCATTTAAACACTGAAGTCCCCCAAGAATAAAAGGCATGCCTAATTCACTGGAAATGCTATCATTCTCACAATGTTTCCAGAAGTAATGCAAACTTGTACTAGCTAGGTTAGATAAGTTATTAGGAACATATGGGGATGAAATGGGTAAAATGTGCTAAAGAAATCATTAAAAATTAGGTCATCCTCAAATGAATTAACAAAAATCTGTATAGTTTACAAACTGAAGGGCCACAGAGTGGTTTTCCTCCCTGTCCTTTTTCATGTTGGCCTCCCTGGCTTGTACGGACTTACTCATCATCTCGATGGCTTTAAACCCTATATGTTTTTAGTGATCCAATTTAAACTCTATACATAAAAGTGGAGATTTTACAAATCGGGCTAATTTTCTCTGTCAGATAATTCACATAAGCCCTGTGTATTGTTTAAATTAAAATGGAAAGATATTAATATAAAATAAAATCGTTATTTTTTATTTGTGAGTACTGTTTAGTAGAAAACAGTACCAAATAGGTTTACAAAGTTATAAATTGTTTGCTTAAGCTATCTTTGTTCACTGTTAACTGCCTCGATGTAGGACATATTTCCTTTTATCCTACGTGAAACCTTATAGCACTCTAGGTTTTACTATAATTTTTATGTAATTTTGTATTTTTATCCTTCCTATTAAAATTAAACTAAGAGAAGAAAGTGTGGTGTAGTCAAAGAGCATAGAAACTTTTGTCTTTTATTGTTGTGTAACTTCAGATATTTTTCTTTAACTCGGTCAGTCTATTTTTTTCTTTAAGCTATGGACATTACATATATGTGTTGAGAGAACAAGATTATAAAGCTTTTATTACCAAACTTTTAATTAAGCCTATAAAGCAAAATTCCCTCTTCTAACTGTGGGTAATAGAGCATACATAATGAGAAGAAAACATATATTTGTCCCATTCTTGTTATTTGTGTTTATATTAAATGCATATATGTTCCTACTTTATAAACAATGCATATGCATTTTTTCATCACTATACTAAGTATGCTTTGATTAGAATTTAAAACTGAATATCATCCAATACATGTTAAATTGTGCTTTTGATGTTCTGTCAAAGAGGATTCACCTGCTATGATTTTAGAGAATAAAGCTGATTTTAAAAATATCATACAGGTACCAAAACCAGTGGGCAGGTGTGTCACGTTTACCACTGAAGGCTGTCAACATCAAGAACCTACAGCAATGCCAAAGTAATCTCTCATAGTCTGATTTTCATACTAGAAAGGGATGTATAATGCTGCTACTAGAAAAACTCCAGGCTATGTCCACATAATATAAAACTTAAGTAGGTGAATTTGGAAAGACATGCCTAGTATTTTGATTTACACTTAAGTAACAATTGTTTTGATTAATTTATTTTCACTAACGTCATTAAAGTTTATGACTTGTAGACACAGCCCATGTTTGTCCAAGAATAAAACCATCAGAAGGGTTATACTGGCAGTTATTTTTATTATTGCAACTTGTTAGTTGGTTATAGAATATTTCTTCCTATGAGACCATATTATTAAGCATTACTAGAGATGTGGTGGGGAAATGCTTATATCATAATTTCCCAGGGCCTTCTCCAAATATGAAATAATCTGGGTAGCCATGAATAAATTAATTAAGGTACAGAGTTGTTATTATGTTAATTTCAGGTGATAAAATCAAGGTCATTGTTTTATTGTGGAAGGCAATTACTAATCATGTTTACTAGGATACAGTGATCTGTCATGATCTTTGTAGATCTGTGTCAGAAGGAATATCTCAAACATTTGAACACAAGTCTATTTTTCTAAATTGTTTAACAAGTATTTCTATAACTTGAAATTATATTTGAGAATCTAAAGTTTAATCAAACAGTTATTCTTAGAAATAAAATTTTACATAATAACACTTATTAGACTATGAAAAATGACACATTCATAGATCAACACGGTAAAATATTATATTATTCAGTATCATTTCTTTCTATAATTATTATTTTAATTTTTTGATCTATAAGGTCCTTTTCCTACTCTGTGTTAAAGGGACAACATTAGTAATATACTGGTGTCTCAGTTCCTTTTCTGTTGCTTATAATAGAGTGCCTGAAACTGGGTAATGTATAAAGAAAAGGAATGTATTTCTTACAGTTACAGAGGCTGAGAAATCCAAGGTTAAAGGGCCACCTTGCTAGTAGGGACTTCTTGCAGAATCTCAAGGTGGTGCAGGGCATCACATGGTGAGGGGACTTGGTGTGCTATCTCAGGTCTCTCTTCCTCTTCTTATAAAGCCACCAATCCCACTCCCATGATAACCCATTAATCTATTAAAATATTAATTCAGCAGTACATTAATCCATTCATGAGAGCAGAGCTCTTTAAAGTCCCACCTCTCAATATTGCCACACTAGGGATTAAATTTCAACATGAGTTTTGGAGGGGACAAATATTCAAATCATAGCAATTGGTATTACTATTCTTCAATAAGAGAAAACTTTGAGCATACAAACAAACTTCTCAATAGAAAGCTGGTTTCAAACTAAATGAATGACACAAAACATTTATAAAAAAATCTTAAAAACAATTTCAATTGAGTAAATCATGTATAAATTTATTTAATGCCTAATAGGGATTTGAATATTAATATAATACTATTTCTTCTGCATATTAAAATAGCATACCCACAATGTTGTTTTGAGTGTGTGTGCATATGAGAGCACAACTTAACAGCTTATTTAGGAAACAATCTTTGGACAAGTGAAGTGCATTTTAGTTACTTTTAACTACATATTTAATTGTGCGAAAATTATTTTTCTTTGGAAAAATTCAATTTGGATATTCTTGTTGCTGTGAATAAATAGTTGCATAGACTAAACTATTAAGAAATCAGTAAAACTAAATGCAGCTATTTCAGAGGCATCGCATTAAAACAAGCTCACTGTGTTTTATTGATATGCTTTTTTATTTCAGCATATTATGGGGGTACAGATGTTTAGGTTACGTATGTTTCCCTTGTCCCCCCTCCCCCCCAAGTCCGAGCTTCAAGCGTGTCCATCCCTCGGATGGTGCGCATCGCACTCGTTGTGTATGCATATATCCGTCCCCTCCCCCCTTCCCGACATCCAATAGTATTGATATGCTTTTAAGCATAAATTTAATTCTAGTTGATTCAAAGGCTCTGAATATTATCTTGCCAATGTGTGTCAGGAGGAAGTGGGGGAGGCGGATTGCTATGCATAAAGTAAAGGAAAATAAAATTCTACTAGTGTGTTTGATCCTTCATTTTAGTATATATTTTTTAATTTTTACTACAATATTTTAGTAAACATCGCACCCTTTCATAGGTGCCCTTTAATAGGTGAATGAGAAAAGGAACTGCTTGCATTAATACAATGGAATATTTTTCAATTATGAAAAAAAATGCACAATCAATCCATGAAAAGACATGTAGGAACCTTAAATGCATATTGCTAAGTGAAAGAACCCAGTTTGAAGAGAATAAATACTATATGATTCCAATCATATGATTTTTTGGAAAAGGTAAAATTATTGTGATGGTAAATGGATCAGTGGTTGCAATGGGTTGGGTGCGGAGGGATTGGATAGGTGAAGCACAGAGGATTTGCTTAGGGCAGTGAAACAGTTCTGTACAATACTGTGATGGTAGACACACGACACTATGAATTTATCAAAACCCATAGAACTTCACAGCACAAGGAGTGGACCTTAATGTTGCCAAATTGAAAAATATATACATTATTTAAGAGTCTGAAGGATCCAGGGCTAGAATGCAGAATGTCACAACACAATCTAACTTTATGAAACAACCTCACTGGGGGTTAGGGATGGGGGAGAGAATAAGGAGATTTGTGAATGAGTGGTGTCCGTATGACTAAAGGCTAAAGGAACTGCACTGTACTGCAGTTGACAAAGTTGATTCCCATCGGGTACAGGTTAACAATCCTGAACAGAACAAGTACACTAGAACTGAACGAGTAAGTAAATGGAAGGTGGAAGGAATGAGCCAAATTTCTCACTGTTGGAGTGGGAGTTTACAAATAGGTAAGGAGAGGAAGCTAGAATAATCGATACGATAATGGACTAGAGTTGGAGAAATCAGTAAGAACTCTTGTTTAGCTTAATATAGATACTGATGGTTAGATACAGAAATATTTACACATATGTGTGCACACATGGGTTAGTATAGGTTCAAGAGTTAGCATACACATATTTGCTTACACTGTCATTGGAGAGGACCTAGAAATGATGACACTTCAGCAGTGACAAGCATACCTAGCACCTAGATATAGCTTTCCAATACCCTTTTCCAATATCAGAAAATAGAGCTTCTCAGAGAAATGGTTTATTCTAGGATTGAACAGGAAAGATAAAAAATGAACCTGGAGAATCTTTTAGTGCCATAAAGTAAAGAAGTGCTCTAAAACATACACACACACACACACACACACAAAACCCACAATGTTGGGTGCATGTCAAAGGGGCACAATAGTCAACAGAGAGAGTTTTCAATGGCCAGAGCTGGAAGAAATTGAGCAAGAAATTTAATAGAGATGGATTATAACCCAAATTAAAAAATAAATATCCATGAGCTTATACTGACATTAATGAATTTTTGGATAAACACATAAATAAAGAAAAATAGGCAGATCTCCATCATTTATGTGGATGCTCTGATGTTAAAGAGATAGAGCATAGATTTCCACTCCTTAAGCATGGGTTGCACATAGTAACTTCCTTCCAAAAAGTACAGCATGGAAGAGGAAAAACAGAATAACTTTATAGTAGAATAACCTGACAATCATTACCTTAGCCAGGTGATAAAAGTCAACATCAACAGTGACAATTAATGTTGATAGTAGATACTGTTGATGTGAAGTAAAGATGCTTCCCATCAAATCGCACTTTGTCTCTGTGATCTACCACCAAAAGTCTCATATTTAATTATAATAGAAAGAAAAAGATTAAACACATTCCAGTTAAGAGACACTTTACAAAATCCCTGACCAGCATCCCTGAACCTGTCAACATCATCAATAAGAATGAAAATTTGAGAAACTGTCACAGCCAAGAGGAGCTAAGCAGACATGATGAGGAAATGTCATGTGCTAACCTCAGTGGAATCCTGGAACAGCAAAAGGATATTAGGTAAAACATAAGGAAACCTGAATAAACTATGGACTTCAATTAATGGTAGTGTATCAATATTGGTTCATTAACTGTAACAAATATGTCATATAATTTAAGATGTTAATAGGGGAAACCAGGTGCAGGGTATAGTGGAATTCTGTAATATCTCTGAAACTTTTCTGTAGATCAAAAATTGTTCTAAAATAGAAAGGTAATTTTAAAAATCTAGTCTGTCCTCTTCTACATATTAACAATGAAATACTCCGAACAAGTAAACACTTGACACTTCCTTCGAAACATGAGTTAATTAAAATTTAAAATAATATGCTACCTTTTTTTCACTTTCTTTACTATTTTTTTTTTTTTTTACAGACTTAAAATATTGCCAGTTGACCTAATTATTAGCACAGATTGAGCCTGCTCTTCCCTAGTGCTAAATTCATTTCCCTCCAAGGACAGGCACTTTTATGAGAAGTTCATTAACAATTTCCTTTCACTAAGTTTAAAGCTCATATGTAAGTTTTTCTTTCTTGTATATGCAAAACCATGACAGGTACAAAAGAAGAAAATAATGGGATGTGTTCTACTCATCAGCTTTGGTGTGACAACCACCCGTCAACCTCAGGAGAGGCAGTGCTTGAAGGACAAACATGGTTCTGATGAAATGGGGTCGAGTCATTATATTTATAAATTTTATTAAGCACCTACAAGACTCCTTCTAGGCACTCTGCTCTTTAGAAGAGTAACTCCCCTTGCTCCAAATATTTCCTGTAAGAGATGTATGTAATTGATATCTTCAAGGATATTAGTTGAATGCTTAATATGTGCCAGCCAATTCTACATGAGGTATAAATCAATGAAAAGAACCAACTAAAATCCCAGCCTGTGTGGCTCTTATACTGTTAAGTATTCTTCATTATGAGCTATTTTATATATGGCTTTTGAAATCAAGAAGTTAGGACAAACACTAGCACTTTAAGTTTTGACTTATCTGCATTTCTAACCTTCTTGGAGTCCTACTCATAAAACAGATGAATAATCAAAGCTTCTCACTCTAGAATATAATATGTTAAAAATATCTAAAACAGTAAGAATTCAAAAGTGAGAAAAGGTAACAATAGGTTTGTTGTGTGGTCTGTAAAGAATAATTTTTTTAAAAAACAGCATTTATTCTCTTCCTCTTTCTCTTTCTAAATTTTGCAATATTCTTTATTTTTTTAAAGTATGTTTTAGTGAGCAATTATTGAATACCAATATCAGGTGAGTTTTGTACTGGGCACTGGGAATAAAGGAAAAATATTAAGATTTATATATGATTTCTCCATCAGAAATTTTATGAACTTATCAGAACTATTTTATTTTATTGTATATTAAAAAAGAATAATACATTTTATTAGTTATAAAGCCTATCCTAAATATTTTGGGGGCCAAGCAAAAAGAGACAAATGAAGTCTCACATACCACATGTCCCAAATTTTACAATCAATTTAAATGATACTTAAATTGTAAAGTTTTATTTCTTTACCTCAATAAATATGACTTTAAAACATTAAGCTGAAAAACTTGTTGTTATGGGCTAAATTGTGTCCCTTCCCCCAAAAGAAAGGTATATCGAAGTACTGACAGCCCCTGTCCCATCGGTAAATGCGACCTTATTAGGAAATAGGGTCTTTCAGATTTAGGTCGTTACTGTGGGCCTTAATCCAATATTACTGGCGTCTTTATGAGAAAAGAAACATAGACACAGACAAATAGGGAAAACATATGGGGACCCAGAAACACTATGGAACAAAGATGGACATGTGAAGATGACGGCGGAGATAGGAGTTATGCTGTCACAAGCCAAGGAATGCCGGTAGAAGCCAGAAGAGGCAAGAAAGAAACTTCTGCTAAAAGCTCTGGAGGGAGCCTGACCCTACTGATATTTTGGTTTCAGACTTCTAGTCTCCAGAACTGTGGGAGAAGAAATACCTGTTGTTTTAAGTCACCTGGTTTATGGCATTTTGTTAACATCAATCCCTGGGAACAAGCAAATGTAAAACTATAATTTTTTAAATGACAAAAATTTAGCACCATATCAAATACAACTGGATATAATTATTTTTGTACAAGCTCAGTTCTGCTAATGGGCAGATGAAAGAATGAATCAAAAGGAATTTAAAAGTTTTAACATCATAGCTCACTTTTTGTTGCTCTGACAAAATTTAAATAGAAACCAGTTTTGCTCTATTTTAGTCATTCCTTTTTCTTCAAACAACATAATGTATTTTTTTAATGTGTGATAAAGGTTTAGAAAAATGCTGCACTGTTAAATTGTGTACTTTCAAGAATGTGCACAATGAAAGAAGGAATCAAAACTTTCATAGTTCAAAAATTATATATTTTTCAAGTTTTATTACAAATTATTGTTTTTTCATGGAATTCATTTTTCTTGTCTTTATTTTGACAAAATAAAGACATGTTGTCATCATCAAGATTTTGCTTAATTTGTGTTCTATTAGTAATAACTATTGTTATAAACTTCTAAGATGCTAAAAATATCTTTAAAATGTTTAGATGTGAAGGGTTATGAATACTAAGTAAATATGTTCCCAGGCTACAAAATTTGAGTATAGTTTTATAAAACATTTAAATTAAATATAAATATTAAAAACATAATTAGTCATGTTTTCCAAAAATATTGCTGATCTTTTAAATGTTCAAAAATTGCATATTACAATTTAAGAAAAATAAATATAAAAACGTATGACTTTCAAATTTTAAATCAAAATTACTTAGATAAACCTAAAATTTAAATTTAATTTTTTGGAAAAGATAATTAAATTCAATGAAATATATTCATGTAATTTAACTTATTTTTAATTCTAGGATTCATGATGAATCCAGTGTGCTAATGTTAACAGTCAGTTTCAAGATATTAGTCCTGCTCTGCATGAACAGGAGGTTCAGTATGTTTGAATAGAAATATGTGTTTGGTTTTCAACTGGTGTTTGAAGTGTTTGTAAGGCATTCAGATGGTGCTGTCCAGTAGGTGTTCAATTTACATTGGGAAAACAGTTGGACTACGTAACAAATAACCAGGCAAATAGACTCACAGCCAAATGATTGCATAAACCTCTTTCCCTATCCCTGTTATACACTCTTTTAAAATAATCATCTGTTTTTAAATCCTAAAATTGTCAGTATTTTCATTTTCCAGAATGTGTTAGAAATTATTAACAATTCATCAACTTTGGTCCTCTAAATATTTGAAAGATATTTCTTTCCATTTTAAAAGTTTAGGCTTCTTTATTTTCCTCTGGGGATGAGCCAGTAAGTTTCCATAAGAACATACTTTAAATCATGTAAAAAAAAGATTATTTTGGAATAGAGAAAACATAAAAATCTACTTTATATAAAACTTTAAATATGTTTATTTGTTAAACAGATTTCTAAGTAACATCTATAACAGTTCAAATAAGGTAAGTGCTTTTTAAAGCAAAATTTTAACTAATTATAAGACACAAATTGAAAGCAAGTTAAATTTTATATGTTGAGACAGTCTTGAAAGTACACAATTTTACAGTGTAGCATTGTTCTAAACCTTTATCACGCATTTAAAAAATGCATTATATTGTTTGAAGGGAATGACTAAAATAAAACAAAACTGGTGTCTAGTTAAACTTTGTCTCTTTCAGAGGAACAAAAAGTGAGCTATGATGCTAAAACTTTTAATTTGCAGATCTCCATTGACTCAGTTTACACTCTTCCAAACACAATTGACCTTTGAACCATGTGGGATTAGGAGATCTGACCCCCCACATAGTTGAAAATCTGTGTGTAAGTTTTGACTCTCAAAAACTTAACTACTAATAGCCTACCTTTGACTGGAAGCCGTACTGATAATATAAATATTCGATTAACATATGTTTTGTATGTTATATGTATTATATACTGTATTTTTAAAATAAAGTAAGCTAGACAAAAGAAAATGTTATTAAGGGAATCATACAGAAGAGAACATATATTTAATATTCAATAAGTGGAAGAGGATCATCATAAAGGTCTTCATCCTCATTATCTTCACATTGAGTAGAGTGAGGGAAAAGGAAGAGGAGAGTTGTTCTTACCGTCTTGGGGTGGCAGAGGTGGAAGAGGTGGTGGAGGTGGAAAGGCAGGCAGAAGAGGCATGTACACGTGGTGTAAGTTTACAAAAATACATTGTAATTTCTGACGTTTTGCTTTTTCATTTCACTAAAAATGTTTCTGTATGGTTCCAATCCTTCCACTACTTGCTTTAGCTTCAGTGCCCATATTATAGAAGGGTCCACATTGTCAAAGAAGTCAAAAGAGTCTGGAATAATTGGAACCCTTCTGCCAGATTGTCTAATGTCAATTTTGTTCTGGCATTGCTTCTTCTACGTCTTCTTCCTCAATGTCTGACATTAATTTGAAAGCGCTCATCTCCATCAAGTCATCTTCTATTAATTCATCTGGTGTGGTCTCTATTCAGTCTTGAATTTCTCCAAGATCCATATTTTGAAACCCTTCACCTTCCATCTTTTTTACTATATCCTCTTTACTACATTCTCTTTCATTTTTTCCTCAATTGGCTCCATCATAAATTCTTGAAGTGAGCTATGATGCTAAAACTTTTAATTTGCAGATCTCCATCAACATCTGGACACAGTGTTCTCCAACAGGAATTTATTGCTTTGGGCTTGATGTCTTTTATGGCTTTTTCTATAACAATGATGGCATCTTTAATGGTGTAATCCTTCCAGACTTTCATGATGTTCTGTCTATCGGGGTTGTCTTCCATAGCATTGACTATCTATTTCATAGAGTACCCTGTGTACTTAAAGAGCTTATGTCCCTCCCCTTAATCTAGAGGCTGAATTAGGGACGCTGTGTCTCAGACCACTTTGATGTCTTTGGTATTGAACTCATGGCGTTCTGGGTAACCAGGGGGCATTGTTCAATATCAAAAGAACGTTAAAACTCAGTTCCTTACTGGCAAGGTACTTTCTGACTTCAGGGACAAAACGTGGATGAAACCAATCCAGAAAAAGGGTTCTTGATCTCTAGGCTTCTTGTTGCACAACCAAAAGACTCGTAGGTGGTGTTTATCTTTTCCCTTCAAGGCTCAGGGTTTAGCAACTTCATAGATATGGGCAGTCCTGATCAAAAACCCAACTGCATTTGTACAAAACAGCAGAGTTAGCTTATCCCTTCCTTCCTTAAATCCTGGTGTTCACTTCTTTTCCTTACTAATACATCTCCTTTGTCTCTTTTTTTTTTCCCCCAGAATAAGTCATTTTAATGTGCATTAAAAACCTGTTCAAGAAGATATTCTCTTTTATGAATGATTTTCTTGATGGTATCTGCTGTTTTTTGGATGGCAGAAGCTGTTTCTTCTGTTATCTTACTACTTTTTAACCCAAAACTCTTTCTAAAATCATCAAACCATCCTTTGCTGGAAATAACTTCTCTAGCTTTAGATTATTCTTCTTCCTTTTACTTTAAGTTGTCATATAATGACTTTGCTTTTTCTCAAAATCTATTTGAATTTATAGGTACTCCTTTCTTATAGCAATCTTGCAGCCACATAAAAGCTGCATTTTTGAGACAAGATAAAAAGTTATTTAGCAAAAAGTGAAAGGTTTTTGTTCCTACTGGTGTAGCTGCAGCAATGTCTTCACAAATTTTCTTTTCTTTTCTTACAATGATCATTATGCTGAATTCGTTAATTTGAAATGGTGGACAACCACAGCTACAGACATTAATTTATGGTACCTATCAAGTAGTTCAATTTTTTTCTTGTAATGTATGGCTTTTCTCTGCTTCTTTTCTCTACTACAGTTAATGTTATGCAGTTATGACAATACTGCATCTTTACATTTGTTTACATTTCTCTGAATTGCAAATGGTGCCATGTATAGTCTGCAAGTAGATTTTGTTCATAAGTTTTAATAAATTTTAACTTTTTATAATAGATTTATGTATATTTTATGGTAATAAATGATAGAATCAGATATACATATATTTCATGCATTCATTACATATCTTTTTCATAATGTTTTTGTAATTTCTAGGCTATGAGGTTCATCTGTGAATTTTTCAAGTTGTCACAAATCTCCAAAAAATTGTCCAATGTAGTATTGAAAAGTGGATCTACACAGTTCAAACTTGTGTTGTTCAAGGGTCAAGTGTACATGCCAAGCTCCTATAATACAAAACAAATTCCATTGGTGTCTCTGGTGCACTTGTGTTAGTTTCTTAATTATTTTTTTTATTCCAATCAGCTTTATTTTACTTTCAAACTTGTTTTGTAGCCTCAGATCTAAGCGAAGAACAACAGTAACTACTCTATAGTCTGATATGTGTTTACCTAATCTAGATATGTTGGTAGGTAGGTAGGTAGAAAGGTAGATAGACAAATAAATATATGATAGATTGATAGATATATGATAGAAAGATGATAGCTAGCTAGATGGCTAAACACATACATAGATATATCTTTATAGATAAACCCATGTAGGGTAGCTGTGAATATTTTTCTGAAACATTCTGGAATGTTGTAGATTTCATTTAATAATATGATTGACACTCTACTCATTTTAACAGACACCATTAGAGATTGCCTTGTGTAGATAATGGCACTGCATTCTCATCTTAGGGGAATATGTTTAGATAATGGTGGAGGAAAATGGATAAGCCAACCAGCCATGGTATGTGGTTAGAATTATAAATAGGGACTTTGAGAAATAATATTGGTCATAATAAAATGACTACAAGTATTTCCATTATATTTACTGCAGCTACTTTTGACACCTGCTACATAGTTCTATAATTCCTATTCTTAAAGTTATAGTGATTCCAAGAATTAATTTTGTTGAACAGTTTGTTTATGGAAGTGGTGATGTCTGCCAAATTAAACCATTTCTAAGAAGAGTGCTCATTTATCTTCCTTGGATTTCAACCAAACACATTTCAGAGATAATGACAAAATGTAACTGCAAAACTTTAATTTGACTGGCATAAGGTTTAAGTAGAAATATTCCATCTACATCTATATTCATATCTATATCTATCCATATCCATATCTATTAGGCATACTGCCAGTTTGAAAAGACTCTCACCCTTCTTGCAGTGGATCTCAACTTTGCATATTAGAATCACATGGGAAGCTTGAAAAGATACTGATATCTGGGTTTCATCCTCAGAAATTCAACTTGAATTGCTCACAGGCATTGGCTCATGGACACTGAAATTTTTAAAAGCTCTCTAAGTGATTCTAATAGCCAATGAATTTGTAGAACCTTTGTCTTAGCATTTTAAGAAGTCTTAGGAGAGAAAGATAGCATGTTAGATTTTATAAATGGTCCATTGGAATGACTGTGTCTAAATGCTGCATGCTGCCTTTTTGAACATGTTTTAAAATAAGAGATTTTAGGACACAAGTATATTATGATTTATTTATTTCAAAGCCATAATTTACATAAAATATGATTTAGAACTATGTTCAATATTATGTTGGTACCTAATCTATGAAACTCTTTCAAATTTTCTACTTCTTCATAATGCACCAATTGCAGTATTGACATTAAAGAGCATATTTATTAATGCAGCTTGAAATTCAGCAACAAATAACTAGCTCTTTGAGGAAGAAAAAAGCTCTGACTTGCAGTGCTTTCTGATTTTCATGATATATTTACTTGCACCATGGCTACTTTCAAGCTAAAACATGATGTCAACCAGCTCACACAATTTCCAGGAATTTAATAGTCAGCTGTTGCAAGCTTGGAGCTGGCTCCAGTGTGCCAGTGCCAGTGATAATGCATATTTACCTCTATGAAGAACACTAAACATTTTTACAGAAATATGCCGATTCATCCTCGTATACACACAATGACAAAGTAATAGCACAATTAGTTTTAATTCATAGGAAAGAAATAAGAGGCTTAAAGAGGACTTGAGTTGCTTAAGTCAGGTCAGACAGTGACCATCAACATACAATTTTGAACACTTCCTATGAATCCGGTGCTATTCTTCTTGCTGCGGATTCATGATAGTGTATCTACCATCAAATAACCTATATTCCACTGGGAAAAGACAGAAAACTCAATAAATCAATATGCAGATATATCCTGATATGAGCGATAAGGAAAATAAGTTGATGATATTTCAGAGACTGGTACAGGAAGCTATTTTAGATTGGACTATAGAAGAGTTTTCTGAGAAGTCTCACTTGAATTAACTTGTACATGAGGTATACATGGTAGTGAAGCTCTGTGGGGAGTGTTCTCAGGAAAAGAAACAACTGCAAATGTGCCAAAAGGGGTATAAGCAAGGAATTTCTGAGGTATAATTAAGAATGTAATAAATGCAACAGGAAAAAAAATGAAAAGTTGGAGAGGGTTGGCAGAAGATAGCTCATATCATTTTGATTTTATTCTACCTATAATGGAAAGCCAAATTAGGAGTTTAGGCCTGGGAAGGATGAGATCTGAAGTATAATTCAAAAGATAAATCCAACTAGCCTGACTAAGGGGGTGCAGTATCCGGGAGAACAGATAGAAGGCTCTGCTATAGTCCGGGCATTGGTAATGATGGCTTAGACCAGAGCAGAGTTTCTCAAGTTACAAGTGGAAGTACTGATTCTCTCAGCCCTCGAGGGCAGTTTGATGGAGCTAGGTGTGACTTATCCCCAGTAGCCTTGTGAGCAGCCTCGTGCTTTCATACCAGTGTGGTTTATACATTGTATCAATCTTTCCTTGTCATGGCATAAGAGGGCATGCACAGGAAAGTGGGTAGCAATAAATATGGTAAGATTAGTTTGGATTATATATATATAATTTGAAGATAGAGATGTCTGCATTTACTGATCATTTCACAGAGAGATTTAAAGAAACAGAGAAATTAATAACTCTGAATCACTTAGAGCCCACAGGAAATAGATGAAACACTTAAAAGTATGGACAAAAAGGAGTTTAATAAAGGGACTATTTATATAGCTATAAATGGGATACATTGGCACAACAATACAATAATGTCATTACAGGAAGCGATAATCCCCTATTAGAGAGAGAAAATTTCTTGGCAGACACTCCACCCCGAAATGTCATGAAGTCCCAAGCACACTTCTAGAGATTCCTGTAAGTATTGACTCTTCCCTTTCATGATAGAGAGGCTTGAAGTTTTAACATCTTTAAAATAATCCTGAATCAACTTCTTGGTTGCAGTGTTTGGACGTTACTAGCTAACAACCCAAGCCTTATTGAATCACAATCTTTTAATCTACATCTAGCCTAGGTGTTTCTGATCCTAGAGCCTTGGTGTTCTGTTCATCTCTCTGCTCATTAATGTAATTGCTTCCTTCCTGGTATCTCTCCATCTAAAAAACAAAAAAATTACAGTAAAGAGGATGAGTTAATCTGAAATTACAGCCTGGTTAGAGACCAGTGGATCCCTCACTATAATGAACATGATCATAATGTTTTAAATCCAGATTGTCTTAGTCTGTTCTGTGTTGCTATAACAGAATACTGTAGGCTAGGTAATTAAAAAAAAAAAAAGAAAAAGAAAAGACAGAAATTTATTTATCACAGTTCTGGAGGCTGTGATGGCCAATAACAAGATGTTGGCATCTGGTGAGGACCTTCGTGCTGCATCATCCCATGGCGGAAATTGGAGGGCAAATGAAGGTGCCAGTGAGCCAGCAAGAGGGGAGCGGACTCACTTTAATAACAAAGCCAATCTTGCGATAACTAATCCACTCCCATGAATGACATTAATTCATTCATTAGGGCTCAGTTCTCATGGCCTAATCACCTCTCATGGCCTAACAGTCACACCTCTTAATACTGTCACAATGAAATTAAATTTCATCATGAGTTTTGGAGGGGACATTCAAACCACAGCATGGAGATTACAGTGGGAAGACTTTGGGGACTCTTCCTGTTTTCGATTTTTTCACTCCTGCAGATTTTAATGTATTTCTTATTTTTTAGTTCTTCACTGGACTATCATTGAACCAGCTTTCATGGAACTAAATTAGGATGTGAGCGTATCAGTATAGCATCTCAAATATCTCAAACATAAAATAGTGATTAGAATTTCCTTGGATGTTTTGTTTTTATTGTAGTTCAAGAAGATAAATAGATCAATATACACATATTGGTATAATTCCTAATATAAATATGCTATTTACTAAGAGAAATATGTATTGTGCCAGGCATTAATAAAAATCCTAATGTTGGAACTGCAGATTTACAAAGGTAAGTATCAAATTATCCAGACTCACTTTACAAGGGGGGGGGGGCGGAGAGAGAGAGAGAGTCTTGAATTAGCATCATTATCTTCAGAATGAAAATGGCAATAACTCAAATTTGAATGGGTGTGACATACATGAAGCTACACCTTTCATGACAACGTCAAAAACCTAAAAGCTTACATTTCCTTGAGTACCAAGAGTTGTTGACTGTGGAGACAAGATTTATGGTAGTTTGGTTGTCATGTGTGTTAAATAGATGGTCCTAATGAGTTTAGAATATTAACATTATTATACCTGAGATTGACATATGTATATGATAGCCTTAAGCCTTTGCTATAAATGTACATTCAAAACGAATAGTTGATAGGCTAATTATAAAAGAAAATAATAGTATTCACTCTTTCTTCTAAAATGATATTTTTTTAATTGCTGGCTTAATCAATTTAATTTATTCTTCTTAGGCTTGTGTTAATGCTGATTATATTCATCCGTTACATCTGTTTTTCTGAGTTGTCTGACACACATATGACCACAACAGACAAGAAAAGTTGAACAGTTAGATTGCTTACAAAATTGAAATACTCATTTCAATGCTGATTATTAATTATTTGTAAAGGTAAACCCCTTGCAAAAAGCCTTAGGGCACATGCCAATTAACTATTTTTAAACCATAAAAGTATAAATAGCTGCAGCATGAGAATTTTAATTATCAACTGATGTCGTCTCTGGGCCTGAAAAGTTAAGTTTTACAATATGCCCTGAAGGTCATAAAATTAGAGTCTCTAGAGAGCAAGGTAGACAGTCTACAGCACTTACTGATTTATTCTTCTGGGGAGAAGCTGAAGCCATGAACCTGGTAAGCTTCTGATTCCTGAAAATATGATTTGGGTTTCTTGTAAACCGTAGGTGGACTGGATTTTGGAGAGTCATGTAGGAGCAATGCCACATATTACTGAGAAATGTGGCATGTTCTTATACGGACTAGATTTTTTTTTCCCCTAATGCATCCTGGTTTTTTTTTTTTTTTTTTTGCCTCCCTGAATAATAACTAGTACCATTAAAAATGTACATCTCCACAATTTTGTTCAGTAATTTATCTAGTAATTATGTGTAAAATAAAACTAGTTGATCAAATTTGCTAAAATTGTACTTTTTAAAATCTGAACATGTGGATGTAATTCTTAAATTTTTCTTGGACAGTTTTCACCAGAGAGTTTCAGACGACATTTGAGTTAGAGTTCCTCTCATGGGAACAAACGATCCTGAATCTAATTTAAGCAAAAATCAGTTAAAAAAAAAACACATATAGAATTGCAGTGACACTCCTCACTAAATTAAAAAAAAAACTAAAAAACTAGGCTTCATATAGAAAAAGAACAAGGTCAGCTCCTCAATCTCAGGAACAGCAGAGCTCAATACTTCCTATTCAAGGCACTGACATGATAACTAACCAGAATTAGTTGTCTGTGACATTCTTTCCTTGTGTATGATTTAATACCAACAAATATAATGTTATAAGCCCGGGTGGTACACATACCAAACATTTGGTTGGGCCATGACCTCGGCAGGTCTGCTGATGCCATTCCAACAAGAACTACGTATATAATGCCTATTTGCAATGGCAAACATCTCCAACCAAAGTTAAAGAGACGTGATGCTATTAAATAACAAGAAAGAAAGATTTAGATATGCCCCCAATAAATTATTTTCCTCAATATTACTTTCTTTCCACAAAAAGCTAAAGTGACCCATAACGTTCCTCTCAAGAATTAAAAAAAAAAATGGCATGGCCCTGGAGCAGGCTGTCCTTTTCCACTGTTTCCTGCCTTATTGATGTTGAAAACAAAATGAACAGGCCACACATACAACCTAGGAGAATGATAAAGGAGTTTGCACATACATTTTAAAAAATGCAGACTAAAATATTATTTATTATAAAAACTGACTAAAATATTATTCATTATAATATCTAAAGATATATATTGTTTACAAATGAAAAAATATTTCATTGTTCGAAAAGTAAATTTTACTAGGAAGAAGCTTCTGGGAAAAAAACAAATAAACAATAAACCCTTAAAACAATAGCCCCAACCTTCTATCTCTTGGCTTCTTCTCTGGAATAGGACAAAAGCATTCTTAATGTCAAAACTGGAGAGGACATCTGAGGCACAGGTTCTATCTGGATGCTCTGAAATGCAGGACTCCTTGGTGCTAGGTTGAGGACAAGAATGGGATTTCCTAATGACCAGTAATGGCTCCCCAGCGAGATGCTCAGGACACTCTGTACTTGTCCGCTCACATGGACTTTTGAGAAGGCATTTTTTTCTCTTTCTGGATCTGGAAAGGAGCTGCCAAAATTAGCAAAGTGACTTTCAGGTTTGGAAGCTGAGAGATGTCTGACAAACACAGCTGGTGATGTACTGCTGGGAGCAAAGAGAATTTTTGTCAGACCTTAGGCTAGAATGGGCAGTTAAGAGATGGCCTCCTGCCTTGCCACAGGCATAGAAAGAGCTGTGCCTTCTGGTGACTGTCCCTTTGTCCAATTTAGCCCAGTAACTTAATCTGATCACTGAAGACATGAAAGCAAAAAAAAAAAAAAAAAAAAAAAAAAAAAATCATAATATCCTAAGAGCACAAGGAACCACAGGAAGGAATAACAAATAGAACCCAGAGATTAAGTTGTTCACATTAAAATAGTCATTGCAATAGGCAGACAACAGCCTTAACACAATGATAATATGAGCTCTTAGGGAGCATCAGTTAAGTTATTAAAGTCATGATATTAACATTTAAAAAATCATTTAAACACTTGGAAGACTGGGACATAACTATTCAGCACCAAGTTAGTGGCTTAGAACATCTTATGAAATTAATAGCTCAGAGGTCACAGAAAAAAAACACAAAAAACAGAATAGCATGTAATGGAAACAATAAGACATTTTTAGAATGGTTACCAGAGATACAATATAAAACTAATGTGTTTTAGAAAAAGAGGGCAATTTATCTGATCCAAAGAAAGATTTAAGAGTTTCATCAAGTCCCAGGCAAAAATAATCAAAAATATCTTTACCCTCCTTGTGAAAATTTGAATTCCAAGGATAAACAAAATGCAGCCTATAGTTAATTACAACAAATTAATAATAAAATTGAATTCTTATTTACAAATTTGTTATTGGTTTATTAAATGTGTATTTTTTTTTAATTTTTATCTACACACAACTACATTCGGAATGTGCTAAATTTATTATCAGTATTTACCAGAACTGAAGGAGATGCACACACACACACACACACACACACACACATTTAGACAAAGAGAGAGATATCTCAAAAATAAAAACGACTAAATTACTAATAGTACTAGTAGTACTATAGGCTGGATTAGACTCAACATGTTAGATAACCAGATGACCAAGAATTTGTGAAATTATTAGATAATTAAATGTTGTGAATTTTTTTCTTCAGTCACATTTTTTCAGCAGCTGACACTCTCTAACAGGTTGAAATATAGTTATATTTCTTGAGGTTAACCAAATGATCTGGAGATATTCATGGGTTTTCAAGTAAATGATTAATTAATTAAAATCTGTGTTTTGTCTGGAGATTAAGCAAGGAAAAGAAATTTTATTTAATAACTATTAAAAATAGGGGAAAGGACTGAGCTCCATTCTTGTACAAAGGTGACTGGGTGATTTAAGGGAAAATGAGGGACGAGTGTGAGCAGAGGCTCAGTAGAGTCAGAGAAGTGAGAACTTACAAAGGGTTGGTCAGTGCAGATGTGATTCGGCCAGCTGTGTCTGATACCTGGCAACTGTGGAAGTTGGGATTCTATCCTCCCACTGACATAGCCTGGGAGACAGAGGCCTTGTCCTTCCTGATGATTGCTTTTCAAAGGAATGGCTTTCAGGTCACTGAAAGACACTCCTGTGTTGCAGGACATGTACATACCTCTCAAAAAGACAGAGGAAGGATTCGTAGTTGTGTCTTTTTAGTAAATGCTCTAAGAAAAGGAGGTAAGGGGCTTATTGTTAGGTGTTGGCTAGAACAATCATTAAATTCTTCTGACAGAATTGAGTTTTCTGAGGCAGGCACTTTAGGACAAGGGTCATTCCAGGGACAAAGCCTTATGCTGCTGGAAGCCCTGCTAGAATTTAGTCATCCCATAATGCAGAAATGTGGACAAAGTTGTTGCGGGGCAGGAGTTCAAAAGTTCTCAGTTTCAATTAATGAATAGTAATCTACATAATTCCACTTTCTAAGGATAAGCATAGCCCAAGGAAACTATTTCTAAATTTCAGTAACAGTGAAATGTGTTTTCTTTAACATATTTATTCAAATTCATTGAGAATGAAATTTAATTTTGTGACATAATAACCTTGAATTCGGTAGAATTAGTTGGTATAAAGTTTTCTGACAGAATGCATGTGCTTTCTTAAAATTCTTTGTTATTTTATTGTCTCAAAAATTAAATTTTCTCACAATTTTTTACAGGCTCTATCTTTCTCCTATTTATTCCAGCAGAATTTCATTAGATTATACAGATGAGTGAGTCTGTGATCAAGTGAACTGAAATAAATATGATTTGATTCAATACTTCTCTTTCATTAAGCTAACACGCATTAGATTACTTTAGTTAATCCAAATGTATAGAATTAAAAAAAGAAAAGACCTCTCTTTAAAAGCTTGTAAAATTAAAAGTAGATTTGGGCTAAACATCTCATTATTATTCAAAACATCTATGCAAGTATGAAAGTGATCTTTTCAAAAAATGTTTAGTAACATATATTATGAGGTCTCCTGTTTAAACTCCATTTGTTTATTTAATGTTTGGATGCATATTGGTAAAAGACATCTAAGTCAAAGCTTTATTTTTAGCAGGAACAATTTTTGCATGTTAATTTAATTGCTTTAATAGCAGTTATTTTAAAAGAAATGTGAGCATGTTTAGAAAAGGCAAAAGAAGGTAATAATCTTTTGAAACTTTTGAAAACAATTTTGCTATTGTATATTCAGAGAAAAAAGCCTACTGACTTTAAAATTAATTGAAGAAAGCTGATTATAATCAACTTGATAAAATATTTCTGATTTTCCGATGTTTTTCTCCATACTTCAGCGCTTAGGAATCATATCACGATGTTGCCACCCAACCAGCTTCATTTGCCCCCTGCCCAACAGGAAGCCTATAATACACTGAGTCAGCAGCTTTACAGCAGAGAAGGAGTTTATTCCACATAGCAGTAAGTGGGGAGAAGGGAGAAATTTCTCAAATCTGTCTCCCTGAGAATTTGGGAGACAGGGTTTTTAAAGACAGCTTGGCGTATGTAATTGAATCTGCTAATTGGCTGAGTTGGAGCAGAAGCATAGGGTTGTAGAAATTGTTTTCTTTGCTGACCAGGTTCTTGGATGGGGGTCACAAGACCCATTGAGTGAGTTCCTAGGTATGGGCAGCTGGCCTGGGTGGGTCAGCCATTCCACTGGAATGTAGGACCTGGAAGATATCTCAGAAACTACCCCTAGATTTCAAAATG
The DNA here is from genome assembly GCA_004363605.1 of Indri indri. Lineage (NCBI taxonomy): Eukaryota > Metazoa > Chordata > Mammalia > Primates > Indriidae > Indri > Indri indri. Next base: position 74,196 of record RJWJ010004206.1, read on the forward strand.
GTGATAGTATCTATGGAGAAAGCTAAGAATCTTTATAACCACCATCTGTGTGGCACCAGAGTGGCAATTATAGAGAAGTAAACAGGGGGACAGTGGCTGATTATTATTATTATTTTTAGCTAGGCTCCCACCACAGTTCTTGCCTTGTTCCCCTTTTTGTTAATTTGTAAGGGTGGTTTCAACAAGAGTAAATAAGGTGTTTCCAGAACTCTCTGGTTTGAGACGAATTGAGATATTCATTGTTTACTTATTTTACTTTTCAACTTCTTTATGAAAGTGAAGGAAACCAAAATATTTTGCCCCAAAATACACTTCTTTGACATATATCCAGATGGCTATTCAGAAGGGATAGAATTATAAGCATAGCTGAAAGCTGTCTTTTCGTGGGGAGAATTGCATCTATAGAAAAAGTCTGCATTGATGAAGTCAGGCTTTCTCTGAGCCTTCCCTTATCCAGATCTAGGAAAGACTAACTGAGAGACTGACATCTTTAAATGTCTGATGGAAATATTCACTATCTATTCTCCTTGGGGGCTGCTACCACTGGGGTTTTATCTACGTGAGACCACCTTTCCTAGCCAAGCTTCCTTTTCTTTCACTCATCTGTCTGGCCAGTATAACCTGATTTACCACCATAACCTATTTTTGTACATGCTCTAAGCCGCCATTCTTTCTGTAATCGAAAGATGGTCTATCTTTTTATTTATTAGCATGCACCGGGGGAAAATCACAGAGTGATCACTCTAAATCCCCAATGAGATTTCCTTATTTGGATGCCTTTTCTCTTATCAATGTGCCTTTTATCAGCTGATTTTTCAGCAAACCTTCAGCAGGCAAAAGGGAAGTGTTCCCTTGGCCCCTCCAAATGTAAACACATATAATTTTGTATAAATTTATAATGATATACATGTTTTTAAGTTCAGTATTTTTCTTTTATGATTGTATTTCTCAAGGTAGTCCATATTGGCAATCTAATATTTAGAATTATGTAATTTTATTTAAACTCACATATTATATAATAACATTTGTACTATTGTCAAGTTTTAGTCTGAAATGTCTGTTCTTGGCACACCCATGGCCAAAGAATGACCAGACACGCCAAAGTTAGGCAAGCACGAAAATGAATTTTATTGAGGAGAGAAAGGTAGGATTATAGGGCAAGAGCAAGATGTGGGTTTACAGAGCATGATGCATACGCCACAGATGACAACTGGACCCATTGTTGCAGCAAAGGGAGAGCAAAAGGAAGGCCATAAAAAAAGAGGTTGGCAGTGATCTGCGTCTTGTTTTATGGTGTCTGGACAGGGACCTCCCTAGTGGTTCAGATGTCACCATGGAACCACTTTGATTGGACAGTTGGGAGTTGCGCGACCTGAGTCTTACTGCACATGCAAGTTGTTCTAGTTCAATTTCCAGACTCTATGGTACCTATGCTGCTTGGCCCGTGGGATAGAGAGTCCTTTGTATACAGTCCTCTGTATTTTGCAGCTGGTGTGCCAAGTTCTAATTGGCCGATACATAGGGTATTCCCTCTTCCCCTGGGTATGGAGAATTAGGGTGGGGGAAGGACCAAGATGGGGGCAACAGCACACACTTTATCCCTAGGAGACACGGAATCCTTCACTATATACCTAACACTATTATTGATATGTATACTATTATACTATCTTCATTTATGCATATAAATATAGGGCTTAATTGTTTTTCTTTTCACTGTATAAAAATGATAACTCACACATATAATTTTATATTTCAACTGTTCAGCATTCGGTATAATACACTTGGTAATGAAATTCAGGCAAGCTGCTGTTCTATGGTGGTAACACCTGGAGGAATTGCCCTGTTCCCCAGATCTCATTGATCTTCACAGTCTTGAGGACAAGAAGTAGTGCAAGCTCCTATTTAGCTCCTCTTTGACCTTAAGGGGTTGATGGATACTTAAGAACGTTAACACAATTTGAGTGTCAATGCTTTTTCTCAGAAATGTTTGAATTTCTGAAGGCTGAGATCTTCCAGGTTATGCAGATGAAAAATAAGCACATTAGCCATTAATAAAAAGCCATTAAAAAATAAGCATCATTAACCATTAACAAAATAAAAATAAAACCACAGTGACATACCATTGCTCACCTATTTTAATAGATTCTCAGTTGCACCACTCATTAGTAGTTACAACTTGGTATTATCATCTAGCTCTTCTGTGGTTCATTTGTAAAATGAGAATAACAATAATATCTATTATAAAATTGTTGTAAGAATGAAATGGACTAATTTATGTAAAGATCCTAGCATAGCCATTTGATAAACAGCAAATAAATGCATAATGAGGTTATTTCTATTATTTTACTAGAACCTTCTTTCAGAGTCTATAGTATTCTTAATTGTTTTGTTCTTTACCTTAATTGTTCTACATGATCCTCCAACCTTGGCAATTAGCTTTGTCACGTTAGAGTTTTTCTTAGTGTATACTTTGAGAAAATGAAGATACATATAATTCAATGAAATGTTTATATTCATTGACTCTTTTTTTTAAATTTTTTATTTTTATTTTTATTTTTATTTTTTTTTTTTTGGAGATGGAATCTGACTGTGTCAACCAGCCTGGAGTGCAGAGGTGGGTTGATATTTAAAAATTTTTTTTGTGTGGAGACAGTGTCTCATGATGTTGCCCAGGTTGGTCTCAAATACCTGGCTTCAAGCAATGCTCCTACCTTGACCTCCCAGAGTGTTGGGATTAGAGGTGTGAGGCAGCAAACCCAGCCCTTTTTAGTGTTTCCCCAGAATGCAATGCAATGCATAGTAGGGGAAGGGACTATAGGTTTAGTATATATAGGCATTGCCATTAAATACCTTAAAGTCTACTGAAGAGCTACATAAAGCACATAATTGAGCACTTTATTAAGTAGTACCTCCTATAAAGTGTTTTAAGAACAGATTTTTTTTCTTCAAAAACAATAGTGATTCAGAAAATATAAATTTTCAGATCACAAACCACAGGGAGGCAGAAATCAAGATAAGACATAGAATGTAAGAGAAGACAGCACATGCATTTAGTTAATTAGATGATATACCATCGAAAGATAATTAATATTATATTTTCTAATTTCATTTACTTTATGGTGTCACCATGACTTTCCTTTGAAAATATTAGAAACATAGTCTTCAAATGGGACAACATACATTCAAAAAATTTATAGATTTACTAAGCTATATTATAAAATATTAAATATAATGGCATTATTTTTACCCTTTTCAAGTTCTCTGTAGTGTTCTAACCACTTTAATAGTGTAAACTTGGTTCTTAGCAAAGTTTATTAATTAAAAAAAATCAATTTATATTTTGAAGAGCATTGAGGCTATTTTTATTGATGAAAATATTATATTATGAAGGTACTCTCAAGTACAGCCATGTTTAAACACCCATGAAATTATCCAGAAGAAAATTATATCATTTAAATTATTAACAAAACTATTTTTGAAATACTTTTACTTTTTTTTTCTGGGTTCAATAACACTTGCACAGCTATTTAAAATGCATAATATTATTGTTTAAAATTTTAAATAAAATTTTATGGTTTTAAGCAAATAAATGTATTATAGGATAAATACTTTGGTAAATTTAATAATCATGTTGGGAGATGAAGAAGCAATGTGTCCAATTTTAAATATC